>BMAO01011308.1:0-134850 GCA_019973975.1 Trichonephila clavata
CCCTTATTTTATTATCTTAAACAATTGGTGCTTTTTTCCCCATCATTACGAAAAGGAAATATTAAAGAAAATATTTTCGAACAAAACCTAGGACCTTTGAAGGACTCTGGATTCATAATTATAATAAAAAAAAAAAGAAGCTTGCCCCCCTTTTAAACATACTATATATAACAAACTCATTACTAAAATTTTAACAAATATAAAATTAACAAATTTAATTTTACTTTTTTAAGAAAATAGTCTCCATTCACACATATAATATTTACGCATGAATTCTTTTTCATGTGCCATATTTTTAAAATATTACTATTATGTTCGCGAAATTTTATACGTCCTTGGAAGTTTTTCTAAAATATATAACTTCTAAAAAAATCTTCCCCCCATCCGTTTATCACTTTTCCCTTAAGTCCAAACGGTTAAAAAAACTTGACCTTCTCGTGCATAGTTATCTAAATTTTGATGCTTTCGTTTCCTTTTCTGATGTTTTAGAATACCTATCGGACCCAGAAAGTCACGGAAGTTCCTAAAAAGTCACGCAATCAAATAAAAAATCCCGAAATTCTGATTCTGACCTTCAAGTCACGTTTCTCCTTTTCTTACCCTTTGAACACCGTAACATTTTCGTACATCTTTAGAAAAAAAAATAGCAATAGAATGCTTTTATCTTATATGCATGGAAAAATTTAAAGAAAAATTCAGGCAGATTTCTCATTCTGGAAATAAAGTATTTACTTAGGCAAAGAAATAGATTATATGGTTTTGCATAAATTAGAAATCCAAACGAAAGCCATGCCCCCAGCGACAGATGAAGAAATGCTATAACCAGATGAGTTATAAACAAGAACTAAAAACCCTCTCTGAACTCAAATTCTTTACATGCTAAATAATCTATTCAAAATTCGGATGAAACCAAATAAAAATTACATGCAAACCCGATGTAGTTGTTTTCGAAATTGAACAGCAAAGATTAAATAAAAATAATACGCAGAGAGTGGGAGTAAAAACGTATTTAAATTTAAAATTAAGTGAAATTTATTTCGTATGACGGCGAAATATTTCGTCGGGGCAACAGGATATAGTTATTCTGAAGTACGAACTAAATGATAGCGTTGTTCGCAAAGCAGCTGGGTAATGTATTCATTTCTTTTTTTTTAATTTCTGTTATTATTAAGGCTTAAATTAAGGTATTATCAATAGCTACAATAACTCACCATTTTTTTTATTTGTTTTTATAATGCACGCACAGAGTTCTTTAATTCGTTTGGCATTTTAACCAGTGACATAACGGAGAACATTTGGGCCCCCTAGAACCCTGCCCCCACGATGCGGGGGTGTACGATACACCACTGATTGTAACCTTCTTCAGATATATTAATGTGAATTATTTAACTTCATAAACTATCTGAAAATATAAACAGGCAGTGACTGATTTAGGATCAGTGGCGACCAAGGCCCAAATTAATTTGACGCTCTTATATAATAATAATAATAATACGAATATAGTAATAATGCATTCGAATTAAATTTAAGTATAATAAAGTTTTTGAGTAACGGGACAAATATATAATTTAATACAGTGAATTAAATTTTGTGTTGTGATGATGAGCAAACAAACGCTACATTTAGATTTTTTAAGAAAAATTTATGAAAAATCTAACGTCAATAGATAAATGCTAAATGAAATGAAAAATTTTTTAGTATCTATTATATATATATATATATATTGACATGTTAAGGTTGTCAAAGCAAGAAAAGAAGCATCAAATATCGATCTTGTAATTGATGGAAAAAAACAATTTCAAAAATTTTTGCCACCTCGAAAATTTTGGCGTCCTTAAAAATGGGTCGCCTTAGGCTCGAGCTTCACGAGCATAAGCCTAAATCCGTCACTGTAAACAGGCATTGGATTAAATTAAATGTAAAACCATTGTTTCACACATTAAAAATATAAATATTGTTATAAAATACCTAAGATTTTTAAAATGCATACTATCGTATATTCCAGAGTAATATGTGCAGTTGCGTATAATGCACCGTCAAAATGCTATATTTTATTTTAGGTATATTCGCCTAAAACGTGCACCCCCTTTTACAAAGGAACTTTAAACATGCATGCGCAATGGTCATATCTTATGAAGTCTAGAAATATGTGAGTGGATAATAAAAACATGGAGTGAAATTAAACCAGACATAATTAGAAAATAATTTACAAAATGTAGTATATCTAACAATTTAGAATGAGGGAGTGAATATTAACGTCGCTCTATTCAGCTACACGAGGACTTTTGGCGATGGGTCTCGTAATTTTGAACCATGGTCAAGAGTCGAAAACGGCACCTGAGCTGGCATCCCCATCACCCAACTTCCACATAACACTAACGGGAGGATATTTAAGCCCCGACAGATTTAAGGTGCATCAGCCCCTCTTACATGGCGGGGGTTCAGCAGCACTAGGCTCGAACTCATGACACGGACACGAGTTCGTGATCTTGACCACTAGGCTACGGCGGCCAACTTTCAATCGGGAAGGGGACGGAAGATGACTAATTATTTATGGATCAGAATAACAGTGATGATGAAGATGAAACAGAATTTGTGATGATGAGCCTGAAGATATAACGGAGGATGAACATAATGAACTTTTCATGTTTTTCAATAATGAAGGCCATAAGTATATCATTTCTTTTTTGTGAATAGACAAGATATCTAATTTTTTAAACCCTGTGACGGTTCTATTCGCGACCTTTTCACTAATAATCCTCTTGGGGAATTTCTGGTCCTTAAAAATTATTTTATTATAAAACTCCTCCTCGAAGAAGAAGACGCGATTATGTAAATAAAGACTACTTTTTTACAGTCTAGGCTTTCAGGTTAGAGGGGGAGAGATAAGATAGACTGCTAGCGGAGCAGAGATTAATCAAATTGAATGTGAATCGCGGATATTTAATATTTGATAATTGAATTTAAGGTGACGAATTGTCACTGGAGATTGAATCTAGATTAAATAGCGAAAAAGTGCGAGATATTGAATTAAGTGTGTTAAACCTTTAAGTATTCTCATAGCTCGTGTACCTTGTTAATTGTCCTCAGATTTATTAATTGGGTGCATCTCTTATCCCTGATCAACTGAATCTGAGTTGTGGTCAATATTATGAATAAATTGGATTGTTTTTGAAGTATGGCTAGTCTTCCTTACAATTCTCCCACACCTTTAGGCACTCAGACAGGATCCTTACAACCCTAACAATCGATTTATTTATTTATTTGTTAAAAAAGCGCATTATATACGGTAATTATTTAAAATATAAGATTTCAAAATATATTTTTAACTCCTCCTACTTTACAGAATTTTAGAAACAATATTTGCGCTCAGTGAAAACTTTTCAATTAAATCACAACTACAGCATACTGTGACAGAGAAATACGGAGTTCAAAAAAGAAATTCTGCGTCTAACGGGAACAATCAGAGCACATAATCCATCAAATGAAAATACGAAAACATTATCGCTAAAATCAAAATCACAACACATTAGCCCTAATTAAAAAAAATGCTTTCATTAATTAACATTAACATGGTGCGGAAACATTTGTAATAAACACCAAGCACTTGAAAGTAATTAATATTTCAAGCTTCTCGCAAATGCTAATTAAATACTGTTCTCTTGTTTAGTAAAGAGACATTTTCGACTGATTAGTTTTTCAGAATTATTTTTCTAAGCTCTGAATTTCCAAACTGTGTGGCAAAATCGCCACCTCTTCCTACTAGCTAAGTATTGCAATTCTTTTATTAGGAACGGAGTTTAAAGATCGGTAATAATGTAAAGATTTCTCATAAACCATCTTAATAAGAATTTTTACAAAATCTTAAGTAATTGCAAATATCAACCGCTTAATTTTTTTTTTATTTTATTAAAATCTGTTTTCTGGTCAAAATGTTTTGAAACAATGTTATTATACCATTATATAATCATTTGTTAAAAATATAATTATTTTTCACAGATACATTTCTCTCATTTCAGCTTTTTGAAGGTACCTATTTCTAAAAGATGGAATGTTTTCCATTTCAAATATAATTTTTTTCCCAATATTGTTACAAAGTAATTATATTTATTCTTCTATCGTGAAGTAGTGACCGCGGTAGCCTAGTGGTCAAGGTAACAAACTCGTGGCAGGAGTTCGAGTCTGGTACCGTTGAAAACCCGCCGTGCAGATGGGGACGATGCTAGGGTTTCTTTCCCGGGAACCCGGGTTCCCGGGAAATCATAAGATTTCTGTACTTTTTCTATTCCCGGGAATCACACAGGGCTTGAATTATCTATGAAGTAGCTATTTTTCACTTGACCTTAGATTTCAATCTTGGACATCGTTAACTGACCCTACTGTGGCAATTTGCGATCGTTCACCCCGAACTTCTGGAGGAAGGAATGTTTGTTACCCCAACTGTGGGGTAAGAGTATAATATGAGAGCTTTGGGGGTGAAAATTTTTCCAGCTCCCGTAGGAAAGAGACTTTGTCCAGATTAATTCCTGTCTATTTGTGTATCGAGCTTCGTAACAAGAAATATTGGGTTTTTTAAGCAATCGCATTTCGCTGCTAACCAGCCTGCGTGACCGAAGTTTCAAGATCTAGATTTATGTTGATAATGTAAGCACTAATACTTAAAACTGTTATTTATTTAATATTTTTTTTAAAATTTTTTCGGATACTTGTTTTTATTATGAGCTATTTAATTGAATCAGCAATTTGAAGAAGGGAATGAACCCACAAACTGTTTGGGGGAGAATATTTTTATAAGCAATAGAGCAATTTTTCTTATTTATTATTTTTCTAAACTTAACTTTCGTGTGAGATTCTTATATTAATATTTATTTATATTTCTGTAACAATAATACAGCAATTCCATGAACAAGAAATCGGTTATAGAAATAAAATATCTTAAATCTAATAATAATATTTTTAACGTATATAATCGCGCTTCAGCAGCACAAATGAGATTTTAAGTATATATTAATATTTATAAGCAACATTAGAGAAATAATTGATCCAGCTTTGACTGGTTAATTTTTAAACACATGTTAGTCAGTTAAGAACATTAATTTTAGTAATTATTTTCAAATGTGAATTTTTTTCCTCGAGATTTTTAATTTACTAAATCTTTAACTGAAACATTTTTTCCATGCCTCAGTGATAAAAGTATAAATTGCTTATGCTTTCCAAAATCCGATTTCAAAAATGAATAATCAATTTATTATATATTTTATGCACTTTTTAGCTCATTCTGTAAATAAGAATTAATTTTGTAACTTATATGCAACCTTATTTTATATAATTATTTTTGATTTTACTTAAAAATAACTTGTTTTTAAATTTTTTTTCAAATTTTGTATTTCCGGGAACGACAATTACATTTCCGGGATCTCCCGGACATTCCCGGAAAGGGAAAAACCCGGGAAATCAGAAACCCTAGACGATGCACGTTAAATATGTCGCGGCTCAAACGTCCTCCCGCTAGTGAGGTGCGGATTTATAGTGCGACGTATATATTGAAAAATTTTGAACTGAAATACTGTGACATCTATTTAAAAACCAAGTTTAGGGGGGGGGACATATCCAATGCTTACACAAAACAATATCAGTCTAGAAGACACTAATGTAGACTGATATTGTTTTATGAGGCTGCAATATGTTCATTGGTCAAATGTATAGAGTATTTATCAAAAAATAGACGCCTAGGAGAAAGATGCTCCAACTTGTAATTTAATTATTATTTTTCATAATTATTTAATCAATTTATGAAAAATATTACCCACTAATGTTTTTAAGTAGAACAAATATGCATTCTATTCTCAATAAACTTTTTACACAGTAACAAGTAATTAAATATCGTTTGGCATGCCATTCCAAATGCGATTAAAATATAAAAACACTTTCTCTTCTCGAAAAAACAACTTTAACTACCAAAAAAAAAAATGCACAACTTTAAAAAAATAAAACACCTGATTTCATTCTTACAAACTTCCTGACTTTACACAAAAGAATGCAGGTGGAATGGAAAGTATAAAGTCACAAAATATCACAAAGCGGAGGATCAGGAATAATACAATGTGCACCACATTCTCTCCCCCACCCCCTTTTAATATTTTTTTTCCAACACGTAACGCCAAGGAAACTTGGATGCAAGGTCTGACGTCACATTTTTCGCTTGAGGTCGACAATCCTCTTTCCTCCTTTCTCCTTTACTTTTATTTTTTTCCCCCAAGCCAGAGGCTGTCTGGCTGCTTTCCATTCCCATTCACGCGTATCTTTGAGAGTGCGAGATTGCGATCCGATTAACCGACCTTCGCCTTCAAAAAATCAGGCATATACTAAGTTCGGATTGGAGTGTTTATTTAATAAAGAGTACGAGTGCAACTCTATGCCGGTATCAGGGCTAACCTTTCGACCCCGACGGAGTAAAACAGATAAGGTTTATATGTATATATGTATAAATGGATTCCTCCCACCCCCTCTCCATCAGGATGACGAAATATGCATCCGGAGGGGGGGGGGAGTTAAAAATCGTGAGAAAATTTACTTCACACCTAATTAATGTGTTGTTTGAAAGGGTGTTATGGCGAGGTGTTATCTGTCTCAAAGCTCTTAAAATGGTGTTTTTCTGAGATACAGTTAAGTGAAAAAACAGATTTCACCGGGATTTTTTTATGATTCTCTTCTCAATAACAGTACTTGTACATCCGCCTACACAGTGGGAAGTAGTTAACGTAAAGTGTGTAGGCGGGGAAAATAATTTGATAGTCGAATCGGTGAGAATTTGATAGTAAAAAACCATTTTAATTTTTTTTAAAAATAATTTTAAAAATTTTTGTCGATTGAGTTATATAAAATTAATACAAGCCAAGAAATACACAGCTCTGAAACGCAACTGATAGTTAATTTATTCCAGAATTCGTTTCCTTCTAGCTTTAACTAGAGTTTAGTTAAGAAAAAAGAATATCTTTATTCCAACGTATTAAATTACTGCAGGTTAACTTAGCTGAGGATCTGAAGTTTACAAACCTTATTTATTTTCTTTATGAAATTTTAATTTTAAAATAAATACAAAATTCTCACCAATGTAACATTTATTTATTCTTACAACTGTGTTTTTTATATGTCTCATAGAAATGTTTTATAAAACACACACACATTTCGAATTTTTATTATTTAGGTGCTTTGATTTGTATAAACTTGTAATTAATTAATTTTAAAATTCGTGTATTGAAAGTATGATTGTTAGAATATAAGCACGAGTTCGTTTCTGAAACAGCGCGAAATTTTCATCGTGAATATGCTATATGACAGAACATGCAAATAAACCGCATTTCAATCCAGACGCACATCACAGGTACTTGCAACCAGTGACGTACCTCTCTTAACCCTTTCATGGACCATTTATTTCTCTTTTGAATTTCTCGCAGTTTTTTAATGTTTTATTAACAATTAAACAATATCATTTAAAGAAATATATTTTATTTTGCCGAATTTTATGTTTACATGTAAATTTTAGGGGTGGGAAGAATGCTTTCCAAGGAACCATTCACCGTCATAAGGAAAATTAAATTTAATGCTGATTACTTGCCATGAAAAGATGAGAAGCATGTTGCCATGCATAAGGGAACGTCACATTCTGCACACCTGTAGCGGGTCCCCTTTTCTGAGAAATTTTCTACATCGTCTATAGTTGGAAACCATCTTTGGCATATGATTTCCTACATCGGCTAAGCGCCACATCATCCGGAACTACACACTTCTTAGCTTAGAAGCTAGCAGAATATCTTTTCCTTTTTTCTTGAGGAATATCCGCTTTTCAACTGACGAGAGAGCTAATACTATAAGGAATGTTAGCTGTGGTCTAAACTTCTCTTTCTTTTCACTTGCACAGTATGAAACTTTTTATGATGGCAAGGTCAATAAGAAAATAGCAGATACGATGCCATCATTTTACAGATCTTCTTATTTGGTATCTTTCTTTTCTTTGATCGAAGTGATCACCCCTTCCTATGACATCGTAAAATACAGTGACAGCTTTTGGACAAGGTATTTCTTCAGTACCATCTTTTTTTTGTCCGATTTACAGGTGTCATAATCGCTGGATTACGTGCAGTAGCACAAAACTGAAGCTGGAATTAGTCTTGCCGTCATTATAATAGCCAGGCCAATATATTATAATGGGGATTTTGGCTTCCCACAAGTGTATTTTGTAAAATCATGTAGATGGGAAGTAATCTCCCCAAGGTCCACGAAAGGATTGGGGGAGTTACAGTCGAAAAAACAAGTAGACGAAATCGCCCAAGAGTGATAAAAATTAAAAATTTGATAGTGTTGGTCTATAACGGGAGTTGAACCCAAAACATACTCACTGTGTACGCCACTGCATGTACCGCCACCAAAAGCATTGTATAAAAAATCAAATAATGATCGCTGTATAATCAAAACGGAATACAGTTTTGAAGTACTGGGATTGCTTTTTCGAGCAGTTTTGCATAAGCAGCTTCAGGACACCTCGAAGAATACGAATGTTCAAGCCCCTTTTTAATTCTACTGAGGAAGCATTGTTACACCCGTATCTGTCATCCAAGCCCAGTTTGACTCGATGCATAACCGGCTTATGGTTGTTTTAGCTGCCAGAGGCGACAGCTGTGTGTACTAATTTCGGATCCAAAATATTTTCGAACCGCCAGGAAATTTAATCATCTTTTCTTCCTACTATGCTGTATACGTGCAGTAAAATTTTATTTGCTTCCCTTCCTGGTGTTGCAATTTTAATTCTAGCCGTATATGTGTGTGAATGCAACAGTAAAAAATGAATACATTTATTGAAAATAAAAGAATTTATAAATTTTTTTTTCATACATAATAAAATTTGATACTTCAAAACATATATTATGTCAGAATGATTCTTAAAAATAAAGAGAACAATTTTCGTTAAAAAACTGCAAAGTGATTTTTAAAAAATAAAGGAAAAGCAATTTAGAGTCATTTCCACACAAAAAAACGAACTTGTGATTTTAAAATTTCTTTTGAGGGGGAAAAAAAGACGTCACACATTTTTGAATTCGAGCACTATACCAACAAAACTGTAATCATTAAATAGAAAGGGATCAAAAAAAGCATCCTCAACTTTTCAATATCCAAAACATTTAAAATAAAAGGACCAAAAGATAAATAAAAAAGGGGGCAATTTCAGAGTTACAATGTAATACAAAATGTGTCGCTCTCCTCCAAAATGTGTGTTTCCAATCGAAAACTAAGTGCGACGTTGTAGCAGTAGTTGAGGAAAATTCTCTCCGTGGAATCCCTCTCACTCGCCGGTTTTTGGCATCCTGCCAAGAAGTCCGTTACTATGACAACCGGCAACTGACTAGTTTCCTCCCTCTCCACTTTCTAAGTTATTTTGAACATCTTACGAATACTATTCGTCCCTTTCAAAATCCCGTACGAATTTTTGACTCGTCTCACGTGTTTCGCCATTTACACGTTATCGTTCTTTTTTTTCTTTTGTTCTTTGTTTTTGTTTTGTCTCTGAATGAGAGGATAGGGGCCGAGTGAGTGTAAGTATATGACCTCGTTCCGGGTCTACGGTTCCACACAATGCGATCAAATTCAGCATCATCATCACTCAGTGGAGTTAACCGAGAACATGACGTCGGTGTATATATATGCATGCTGTGTCATTAACTGAGCTTAGGAAACTGGAAGAGGAGTTATGTTTTGTTTCAATGTTGCCAGACAGTTAAAGAAAAAGGGTAAGAAAAAACAATACGCTGAAATAATGTGGACGATGAAAGAAAAAAAATGATATTTAATTGTCAAAAATTATGAGCATTTAAACGGAGAATTGTATATTTGAAATAAAGGTATTTAATGAATAAACATTTACTATTTGAAGAAAAAAAATTACAAAGTAAAATATTTTTCAATAAAAGTGAGAAGAGGAAAATGTATAAAATAAAAGAGAAACTGTTACATATATTAGGCATCTAAAATATTTAGAATAAGAAAGAAAAACAATTGCAGTCTATTTATTGTACGTAAAAGAAATAATAAATAGCTTGTGTATTTAGAAACAAAACGTTGATTGCATTTTTACGACACAACAAAAGATGAAATAACAATGCAAAAACTGCCAAACATATTGTATGTAATTTGCATAGAGCAAAATATTGTATGTACAACAGGAAATTACTTGACAGTTTCCTGTGTAATTAACTAATTATTTCCTAATCTGCAAAAAACATTTCTATGCTAGTTTTGTACAAATTGTTATAAAAATCCACCAGGTCTGAAAAATTAAATTTTTCCAATTTTCTTATATACATGCTTGAATGGTTTATTTCTTAATAAGCTAACTGATGAAATATGAAACATAAAATATTTTTATCAAGCTTTTGAATGACAGAAATGTACTTTTTTTTATCATGTTTCAAAAAATAAGCACATAATATTATCATAAAAACATAAATAGAAAAAAATAAAGAAATAATTCAACGTTTGAGGTAAATTACAATACCTGATTTGTAATATTTACTAAAGAATTTCCCCAAGATTGTATTTAAAAAATGACACAGATAGTTTTGTTACATTTTAAATTTAAAATGTTATTTTCATGATGCATACGTATATCATAATTCTGTAGGTAACTTTAATGAAACTGAATGTAAAATAGTATTCAGAAGAACTTGAAAAGTAAACCTAAAATATTTTTTGAGAGAAAATCCAATTATATTTTGTATTTAAGTATAGTGACAATTTTTTAATATGGGTGTTTGGATAAGTTATTTGATGTTATTTTTTTTCGCACCATCCAATACATACGAGTAAACAACCAATTTACTCTTTCTGTATTTTTTTCTTTTAGTTTACCAATCACACATTTAATGCACACAATAATAAAACATTGCAAAATATTCAAATTATAATTATTTTTTTTACCTCAAACTACCATTCCCCCCCCTTTCCCGCATTCAATTTTCAACACATTAAAAAGTATATCGAAAAACGTTCTAACTGTTTACGACCTATATATATTTACCCAACGATATTTTAATGAGTCATGCAAAAAAATGAGGGACAACGCAAAAACTCAAACAGCGTGGAAATGTGTGGGTGTTGCATATGAATCCTTTTGAATGTACTGCAAAGAAACATTCTTGAGTGGAAAAAGATTACAGAAAAATGATTTTGAGCAAGGAAGGCCATAGAGGTTAACGGCGCAAGACTAATACGTTTTTTTTTCCCCACCCACTTGCTAATTTGCTGCACTTTCATAAACTTAACGAGGCGTAAAACTTTCTATAGGGTTGTGTAAAACTTTTTTTGGAGAAAAAAAAAGTAATATTTTGAATTAAATAACATTTGACAGAAAAATAGCTTTTTTTAAGCAGATTATTTCGCATAAATGGACCCAGATATTGATCAATGATTTCGTGGTACATAGTTATGACTAGTTAACCACAAGATATTATAACTACCTTACTATTACAGCCGTACATGTACAATTTAAAATCAGCCCAGAAACAACTACTGACTACTGATAAATATCCACCTAATAGCAACATATATCGTAAGAGCTTTCGTCGAAAGACCTTAAAATTTTAAACCATGATTGTGCGTGACGAGGACCCACTCTCCAAACCAGGGCTTCGAACTGGAAGCGCACCGAAAAAAATATTTGTTTATTTCGGTTCGATATAGTCATTTTAATTATTGTGTAACCAACTTATTAATATTTCTAATTTAACGTCAATCATATAATTACCATCATTACGAGTACATTGCATCTCGATTTCTTGTTTCAATGTTCACTAGTACTTTTCTGGTTCAGTTTCGCATGAAACTACTTGTAGAAGGTAGATTTATTTCAGATGACTGAGCTTGAAAGTATAGATGGTTTTTTAAGAAAAATATCAGACTGTTTTATTTTTCGCATTTCAGCATGCGATTATCCCCTCCCCCTCAATATCTGTTTTTACTGTAAAGATAGACAAACCAGAATCATGAACTTAGAGTTGTCAAATGTGATTTTGATAGTGCATAACAATGTCAATGCTCGCCGTTTTCTGAGAATTTAGAAACTTATACAGTGCTAAGAGTATCTTACTTTGTCAATGCAATATTTTGCATAAAAGCAATTAACAAAGCTCAGTCGATATGATGAAATGAAAGTAATTACAGGAAACAAATGAAACGATATGAAAATAATTTCAGGTAACATATGAAATTATACGAAAACAATTTTAGGTGACAAATGAAATTGTATGAAAATAATTTTAGGTGAGCAATGAACTGATACAAGAGAAATTTCAGGTAACAAATGTAACAAAGAACTTATGGAAACAATCAGATAACTCATAAAAATCTAAAAAGTTGACAAAAGTCTGACAGAACATAATTGAAAATAATTATACTTAGTTTTAAAGGAGAAAATGTTTCCAGAATACAATGTAATTTTTTTTCGTGGACTCTCTCTCTCAAAAGGTTATAAACAATACAATGATCATGTGAGCTAGAAATAAAATTACTGTTCCAATTTTGTTAATGTTCACCGCCATATTTACATAATTTCAAATACCCCTATATATAAAAACGCTTTTTTCACTCTACTTCTGGTAACTCATTCACTAGTGTTTTATATTCACAATAACATCTTCAACATCAGCCTCAAATATAAAACCATGACGTTTATCTTTAAATTTAGGGAACAGGAAGAAATCACAAGAGGATAGGAAATATGGAGGATGGGAAGAATTCAAACACCGTAACATGATAAAAAGTCTACTGGTTTCATAAGCAGCATATAAAAATACGTTGTCATGATGCCACGTCAGAACCTCTACTTCCAGGTCTTCGACGATTTCCCCTTCTCCCTTTTTTCAATATTTTTGGCATAAATGGAATTACCCTGAGCCGTGACAGTTTCAGGAGGTGTCAATCTATAGTAGCAACACGTCCTTTACAGCTAAAAAATATAACCACCGTTCGTTTTTCCCACACTTTGGATTTTCTTTAATTTGGTTCGGTTGCTTTGAGAGGTCCCACCATAGATACCTGCCACCTTTTCTGACAAAATATTTCAAATCCATGTTTTATCACTAGTTGCAATTTCGCAGATATGCCAAGACTGTTTTTTTCAATTGTTAAACTTTTACAGCATGAATTGTCCGTTTTTGCTAGTTTGTAAATAAACACGAAAACACCTTTTACGGAGAAAAAAACGGTCATGCAAAATGGTTTTAATGCTTCCCGTAGAGATCTTCACTTAATGAATGTTTTCATACGTCGCCACGAGGTTTTGCAACAAAAACTTTCCTTATATTTTCAATTTATTCTTGATTGATAAATGTTGAGGTTCTTCCACATCTCTCTTCAACCTTAAAAGAATTTTTACCCCTTTCAAATTTTCAAGACTGAAAATATTAACGGTTGAAAATAATAATGAAATTCAAAAAAAAAAATTTCACCCTCAGTTTTGTAACATCCTTTGGCATCTATTTTTTAAAAAAAATAAATACCCTCAAAATCAACCCAATAACTCGATTCAATTTTAGCTAATGATAGATTGGCAGAAAATGATCTCGTGTGACCTTGAACAGAGGCTAATTGTTATAGCTGAACATGCACGATTAAGCTGTGTCATCAGTAGAACAGCGTTTGAAGGTACAAAGTTTCAAATGGCAATGAAGTTTGTATTACATTTTAATATTTTTACAGGCTAAAATCTTTTTATGAGTCCATTGTAACTTAATAAGTAAATTTATTCCGAAAAATAATTTTTAATCTTAGACTATAGCTACTATGTTAATAATACTTGAATATTAACTTGTATATATTTAGTAGTACTTGAAAAATATTAACCACAATTGAAATTATTTCAATCCAAAAAAGTAACTATTACGTTTCCGTTCTAAATATTAGATGATTAAACATTTAATCAACGAATTAAAGATACAATATCTTCCATCAGTAATAGAAAAATATTCATCTAAAAAACATTTTATCAGTTATAACTTAATACTTCCCAGGTAACTTGATAAGGTGACAAATGAAATGCTGATCAATTTTAAAGCGATAGGAACTATCATTCTTGTTTTAGACTGGGTAAAAGATATATTTTAGCTTCATCGACAACGTATTAGAGTTACACAAAAAATATTACCGGAAACAAATATTGTACGAGTAATGAAAAAATATATTTGATTTGACATTTTCATTTTAAAAAATAAACTATCCAACAATAAACAAGTAAACTAACCTATAAATATCATTCAAGAAATGTTCCAATAAAGGCTATCAAACAGTTGACCTTTTAAAAGTTGAGTTCAAAAAACAACTGATCTCTCCATGAGCAACATAAGCTTAGAAAACTCAGCTGTGAAAATAAACAAGTTATTAAGATTTAATACGTTTTACATTTTTATAGACATTATGGCGAGAAACTTCCGTTACAGTATTTTCCGCGGATAAGACATGTTAGTAAATAGAAACTCAATATCAACTTTACTCAGCTGATCACTGATCAATTGATCTCAAACAAAAATAGTATTATTTATAATCGGATCAGGAAACAAAATATTTGACGGTTTTTATAAAATTAGAACAATATATAGAAGCGAAAAAGATTAAAAACATTTTCATATATATATATATATATATATATATTAAGAAAATGTTACCAAATAATTAGGTTGTGATATCTATTTATTAAGTAAGCAAGTAATTTGTGTATGATTATACACACTATGGAAAAACAAGTAATTTTCATATATTTTGCCCATGATTTTTCTTGGATATACTTTTTCTAAAGAATAAAAAAAATATGCCTAGTTGTCAGTTCAAGTATGATATATACAAAATTATTAGTATTATCAGGAATAATGATGTTTCGCACACATCCAGCATTAACTCTCACAAATAATACCAGCCCCCCCCCCAAAAAAATTCAATATAAGCCAATTCAAAGATATTCAATTTGGCACATTTTTTTTTAAATAAAGAAAATGTTTTAACATAAATACAGGCTTATTCACAGAACTCCTTCCGGGATTTCAAAGAGCTGCAGAGAAAAACTAAGACGAATACAGCTAAACAAAGAACATTTAAAAGAATACACACACACACTAAATCAATTCAAGTTTTACTTACCTACTTTACAAGTGTTCTATGACTGAAACCTTGATCAAGTCGATAGTTCAGTTCTTGTAACACTTTAGTGATATAACATGGTACTATCAACGTTATTGACAGCACGTGGTATCCTTTCCGAGTTATCCGAAAACTTGGTCTCTTACTTGACCAAGTTTTTGTGCCCACTCTGCCAAGTGATGTAGCAAAATTGCATGAAAGGATAACACATGCTGTCAAATGTTGATAGTAGCATGTTGAGCAGAGTGTGGCAGGAACTGGACTATCACATTGCTGTATGCCGTGTCACCAAGGTTTCGCACATAGAGCCCTTGTTAAGCCTGAAAACAAAAAGAATTATTTTTGTATTCTTTCAAATGTTCTTTTTTGCTGTATTCGTCTTAGTTTTTTTTTACCATAGTATTTCCATACCCTGTACATTTCATTGTGATTTTACTATACAAAAAACAGCTGAAAATTTAGTAATAAAGTTTTAGTAATTCCAATTCGACGAGCATGTCTTTATGAACACAAAAGCGTAGGTTAATAATACCAAAGTTTTAAAGTAGAACCAGGTTTCATCCTACACCCAATCTGACATAAAAACGCTTCTATATCTTATTTCCTTCTCACACACAAGATGGCTATCCATTCTGTTTTTGACCACTATAGGGCAGATGTCACGATGCGTAGGGAGAAATATCACGTACACGAATTTCAAGCGTGGGTGGTGAGGAATCCATGGGTATTCCCAACTGTTCCTGCAAGAATAGATAACTGTGTATAGCTAGCATTCCCTTGAGGACACAATACATGATGCATGGAACAAAATCGATTGGAACAGCAACGGACGATCTATTTTTCCGGAGAAAAGGAATCCTATATCAAACCACAATCTGATTATGCCACACTTTCCCATTACAGAAGGAAATGGTGAAAAGGATTTGAATTTTTTCCCCCTTCTTTTATTTTTTCCTATCGTTTGGCAATGAAAATGGCGAATTGAATAAATTCGGTTTTATGTGCAATGAAAGATAAAAAAGGAAATGAAAAATTGCAAATGTGTATACATGTAATGAATTTTTGACGAGGGTTGTAAAATATTACTAGGTCCGTTTTTCCAATAATGTGTCCACCAGCAGAAATTTGTTTTTGAGTGTCTCAATAGAATAAAAAATATTTTTGAGTAAAAATCTTCTATGGATTGTTTTCTCCGAGTTAAGGAACAAACGATAAGTAAATTCTTTTCGTCAATAAATTCTTCACGGGAAAATAAAGTTAGTTACTTTTCTCCCCCTTCGAAGTTTGCTTTAAACTGATTTGTAATTGCGAATAAAATTGAATAATAGCAAAAAAGAAATATTTTAAAGAAAATGAACAAAAGAACACTGCACACAGAAACCGAGTTAAAAAGAACAAAGTTCGAATTAAACCATAATTAAGAAATCATAATTTATCCAGTTGATAAAACATTATTTAATATTAGTAATTAAAATATTCGTACTAGATTAGAAACTCTTGATCAAATCATCGTTAATTTAATTACTTTTTATGATAAAAAGACTAAGATAAGATTAGAAAGATAAGATTCCTAGAAACAAAATACAAATTTATTTAACTTCGACAAATATCTAATCATGACTTCCTTTTTAAATAATCGGAGTCCTAAAAGATTTGAGAAAGAAATTCGATGTATTGAAAACGGTCCCAACTAGCTTTCATGAAGAGTCTTTTTTGTGATTCGTATTTTTTGACTAGAGGAAATATGAAGATGAAAGATAGAGCCGATCGTTTTTAATTAAAGTTTATTTATTGCAAATTAAATGGAAGGAAAACTTTTACCATGTAGAAGTTTTAAAAATTGTTAACTGTTACGGGATGCAAAACTTTAATATTTTCCTTTTTTTTTTTTTTGTAGAATTATTTGATACTTTTAGAAAACCGTTTTAAAAAATACTTAGGAAAAAGAAAAAAAAGGACATTTTTTTTAAATTATCAATTCAGCGTTTTTATTTAAGAAAACTTTAAAAAAGATGCAAGTAAAACTCATTTATTTGTAAATCCCCGATTCATGGCATCAGATTTAAAGACAGGAATTTAGTTTCACACAAGATCTTTTAAACTTCAAATACTGTTTTTACTTTATTTTAAAAAAGATTTTGAAAAAAAATTAAAACTATGGATGACGTGTTTTACAACAGATGCCCGTATAATAAAATGTTAAAGAGTTTGTATCATCGCTACTAGTAAAAAACAAACAAAATCTTAGAAAGATCATAAATCTTAAAAGAAGTGCAGGTGTAATCCAAAATGACACCGATATAAAACAATAAGAATATGTCATAAACTAACATCCAGAAGGATTTGGAAAATAGCTAACGTTTCAATTTTGATTGAAAAAAGTAGGCCAACGGAAGAGTAAAAAATCATTCCACCTGCCGCATTTAATGATAGGAAAGACAAGTAAGGATAAAGTGATGGATTATTCCAAACAGTGTGTTCGTTTTAAGATACATTCCTTTGAGACAATTTTCTATAAATAGGTCAAATAAAAATGTATATGTATCTTAGCTATTCAAATCAAAACTTTTTTTTTTTGTATAAAACTGAAAATTAATTTCAAAATAATCTAAAATTCGAAAAACGATATCTGAAGTAAAAAAAGGAAAAATTCGGTAATACCCGATTCATTTTTCTTGTTCTATCTATTGAACTTTTTTACTCAAAAGTGGTTTTTGTAGATATAATTAATACGACTACGTTTTTCGAAATCTCTTTTTATTTCACTGGAATTTACAGCTGTAAATAATGGCCATCCAAAATGCAACACCAAAAAGGGCAAAATATATCAAAACCAAATTTATTACAAAGATACCACACACAAGAGAAAGCTAAAATATTGAAACTACAACCTTCTAAGAGATAAGGAAAACGTTAAAATCAGTATTGAGTGCTGCCAATAACAGCTGCTACAGATCTAGGCATTGAATGAAAGAAGCATTGGATGTCTTGTTAAAGATAGCAGCCCATACTATCTCCAAAGTTGCCAAATTTGATTTGGTAGCATTAGCGTAAGCTGGGCTAGTCGTTCTTCTATCATTGACACGTTTGATAAGCGATACAGTGGAAGAAAAGACTAACCAAAGCAACAATGTAAACTAGAATGCGAAGGAATGAGGTCTTGAGCATCGCATATCATTTGTGGTTGTAAATAGTTCTGTTTGGAATGTAGTCAGACTTTCGGGACTGAAGGTAAGGGGTAACAAGAGTCTCGAAAATTTCACAGACAGAGCGTTGATTGATCATTGTACCAACAATGCATACAATGGGGAGGTGTCGAAAGAGGAATCCAAAAAACCACTACAAACCTTAAAACTGGGTGCACGATCAACATGGCAAAGTATCAGGCAAGAGTTAAGTATTTTCTCTCTATGGTATTTTCAGCCACTATCTAGCCATCATAGTGTTGAATGCACTCGTAGAAGCGTGCTTCGTCCGTTAAGACTACTCTTAACAGCCATTCCGATGTCCATGTCCGTTGATAAATGTGCTCATGGCAAATGCAAACACTCATTGTTTTCAGAAAAGTAAACGGCAAAAAAGGTAATTATCTCAATGGGCACTTTGCGGACATTCCACTGTGTTCCCAAACGATGTCAAATGGTCTGTGCAAACAGCGATTGTTGCGCATTAGACTGTATTTGTTGTGATATAGTTCCTGATGCCATTCCGTGTGGCAATGCAATGAGTCTGGTGTAACTGGTCAGTCGTTCTGTCGCACATCTACGATTTCAGATACGCATCATTGCTGCTTGGTTACATAGGACACTATCACCGATTACTCGGTAGTATAATTCGCTTTCTCTTTTTGGCAACAATTCTTCCTCGATTGAATTTGAAAACAGATTCGAATGTAGCTTACATTCGAAAGCTGCTCACGCACAACAGCCACTAAAAAAAGCAATTGCAATTTTTCAAAATGGCGTTCTGTTCTTCCTATACAGCGTTTGTCGGTAGCTTTACAGACGTTCGTGATGTGTGTATGCGCTGAAAAAGCTATAGTGAAAATTTTCATGGTATTGCATTTTAGATGGGCGGTAATATACAAAACTCATCAAAGTTTTTTTTTTCTTTCAAAATTACTAACTTAACTTAAAAATACGATTTATCTCGACAAAAAAATAACTACTAGAGTGGCAAAGTTTATTACATATAGAAACACAACAGTGTTATTTTTAAAAGAAATGATTCATTCACTTCAAATAAGCTTTTATCAGCTACACTCAGTTTTAATAATTTTATTTACCGTAAATCAACATTTTCAATAAATTAATTTTTCAAACGAAATAATTCATTCGGAGCAGATAATTTTATTCTTTTTAGAACACATTTCCAACATTTTCTTTTGAAATCGTTTGCGAAAATGAAAGTTATCTCAATCTAAAAATCAATTACATTCATTTGCCATGTTGTTGCCACAAAGCTGTTACATTCGCCGTAATGTAAAGAACTTTATTACCAGATTCATAACACGGCTATCGTTTACTTTTGGATTTTACGAGCCTGTGGGAAACACATGGCAAGCGCTGTTGGTTTAACCAGGCAGAACGAAACGAGGCTAAATGATTATAGGATAGAAGAGTTCCTTAGTGGCCTCTTTTTTCGTTCGTTTTGATGTTTCCGCCCGGGTTTCGACACCGATTCCTAGCGATAATAAAGAAGGAAGCCGGTAGCACCCATGTGGGTGATTCTATTTAATTCCATTTGTATGTATAAATATAAATTTAGAACAAATGACCAACAGGTCAAACGTGTGAATTAATTCAAATATAATACCCAGAAGAACTCGTACTTTGATGCCAGGATGGTTATAATGTGATGAGTTACGCTTAAACTGCTAAAATAATGTTTATTATAAACTGAGAGAGCGAGAAAAGCTCATTTTTCTGTGATATTTTGAATTTCTTTCGTAATAAATAACAAGAAAGTGTCTTAAATGTTTTAATTATAATCTTCCATGTCTGATTTTCTACATAATAACACAGTACCCGATTGGATAAGGGAAATGGAATTAAAGATTTGAAGAAATAATTTTTAAATTACGATTAATTCATTACGAATAATTTTAATCGATATCGTTTATTTTCTCATGAACAAAATCTTTGGAAGTTTACAAAACACGTAATCATTGGGATTTCTGACTTCCCGCCCTTTTTACCTTCCACGGAATTTCCGGGAAATCTGAAGAACATAACAGTCATTCCTGGGATTCCCGGGACACACTGACAAATGTATGGCGTCTATATATACATAGCACACAATGGCGATACTCATTATTTTTTCATACTTAAATCATCACATTAAAACCACCGACAACACACGCAACCATGCGTTTTTCAATTGCGATTCCGAGTTTCTTTAATTTAGCCTTTACTTCTTTAAAACAATTTTTCTGCTGGAAAAGATATACTTATTTTTAATATCCCTAAACTCTTGAATTTCACCCTCATTTGACTGACGGCTTATGCTCATCAAGATATATATATATATATAATTTTAAAAAATATATATATATATATATATACGTCGCACTATAAAATTCCACGAGGACTATTGGCAAAGGACTTAATAACTTTGATGGTCAACATGGTCAAGTGATGAATGAGAACGACACATAACAGGAAACCCCCTCTCCTAACTTCTACATCACAACAACGGGAGGACGTTTGAGTCTCGACAGATTTAATGTGCAATGGCCCCTCGATACGGAGGGTCTTCAGCAGTACTAGGCTCGTATTCATAACATGCCAGCTACGAGTCCGTGACCTTGACCATTAGGCTATCGCGGCCATCGAGTTGTCATCAAATAAAATTCATCAGATAGGGTTTTTGATTTCCAAAGTTTCTTCCCCTCCCTTCCAAGTATAACTACTGGAAATACAACAAAATGTATGAAAATCTTACGATTTCCTGGGGGGGGGGGACCCCTAGAAATCATAAAAGAATTCCATAAATGCTTTCAAGTATAAATTCCTTAAAAATATAATAATCCTATCACACAATCATAATAAAGTTACACAGATTTAAAATAAAATGAACTCTACATCCATGTATTTGATGTTATCTTTTAGAAATATATATGCTATCTTAAGTACGCATTTGAAAAAGTAAAATCTTAAATCTAAATCAAACTTGCTTAAAGGAACACTGAAGACATTTTGAATAAGTAAACAATAAAAAAAAATAAAAAAACATCCTAAACGAAACAGCAACGATAAGCAAGCTGTCGAACAGCAGCCATTCAACTTTCGACATACCAGATATAGAGTTTTCATTAAAATGAAATTTGAAAACCCCAAACCGCTCCCCCCGAAGTCATGCAAATGTCGCAATTCAAACATTCCTTATTTCCACACATTTTCAATAAGCATGACATTAACGAGAATCTCGATATTCTCATATAACTACCCTATATGTAATAATTCCCAGACTCTTACAGTGGGAGGAGGTAGTACCATAAAAGCTTGATTCTGTATCTTTTCGCAGTATGAGGCAGACATTACAAGCTCATTGTGGAATATATCCCTTGGAAAAGAAGTTCTTGCACAGTTAATGAGATTTCCGGTCGTAAAGCAGTCCAATGTTCACTTCCATCATCCTATCTTTATTCTTTTTCTCCTCTACCTTTTCCCGACTATAATCATCTTGTTCCTCCGTTATGCAGAAATGTAACGATTCTGTGGCACGCAGTTCGAAAATGCCTTTCGGCAAATATGTTATTAAAAGAAGTCACAGGATTCAAATAAGCATTTTTAAGTATGTCACGTGCACATCTAAATTGAACATTGTTCTGCGCATGCGTGAGGGGGGAAAGAAAACACATGTTAAGTGTTATGTGTTGTGAAAAGAAGCATATATGATGGTTGTGTCGGCGAAACTTGATAATGCAATATGACAGAACACTGAAAATGGCAAAGAACTTTAGTTACTGTTGTATCCAATCATTTTTTTAACACCCTTTTATAAGCTTAACTTGTATGTAACGGAATCTTTGAACTGATTTTGTTTACTTTATACCATAATATTCTATCTGATGAATAAAATTTATTAAATGATAAATTCAATCAAAAAGAGTTTAGAAGAGAAAAATACATAAGATGGAATTTTTAACACCCTTTTATAAGTTTCATTTGTATGAAACAGAATCTTTGAACTCAATTTTTACCCGCTTTAAAAAGTCAGATTAATTCGAAATTTTGCTCACTTGTCCAGGACCGATGCCAATACAATAATTTAATAATTTTGTTCCATTGTCCTGATCAGGATCATCAGGATTAACGATTTCCCATTTTCAGATCCCATCCCGCCATCTGGCGACTAATTTCAGATTTGGCGACTAAAAGATTAAGTTACAACTTAGTTCGATTAACTATAACAGGGTGTTTTTTAGTTTTTTTTAAACTATAATTTATTATAGTTAATGTATGTTGTATTCAAAAGGATTTTTTTTTATATTTTTCTATAGATCTTAAACATTTTTTTAAAGAAAAAACAAAATTTGCATACCACAATACAAAATTTAATACTATAATACAAAATGCAAATAATGATAGCTATTTTTTCAAACATTCTCATCCATGGGTCTTTTTTAAAGAAAGATAACGAAGTTAAGCTTGTCGCAAGAAAAGCAAAACTGATATATTTTTTTATTAAAAATAAAATAATTAAATATCATTCCAAACGCTTTGTTCGTTTTTCATGGCAATGAGCTCAATTCATATGACATCATTATCACATGATAATGATAACCACGCGTTTTTAGCCAATCAGTTCAAAAACTCATGTGATGTCATAGTTTAACGATAAAAGCAATCACATGTTTCTAGCTAATCTGTTAATATGCTTCGTTGTTGCCAACTGTTTGATCTTTTCAGAAACTTATTCTTAAAAAGTACAAGTTTTTCAACAATTATAAGGACGTAGGAAGGCAAAATGCATTTTATTTTAAAGTACATGGATAAAATAAGATTTTTTAAAATAACATTTGATGAAATAAAATGTTAAGATTATAAGTTTTACAAATCAAATAACAATTACATTTAGTTTAACGTCTGTTTTGAATTCGAAGGAGAACACGTGTTTGTCTTTATCATGTGACCGTCATGAATTGAGCCCATTCAACAGCAAGGTCACGTGATCCAAAAGGCTAAAAGTTTCGGTTACTTTCGTCTGACATTCTCAGTTGATCCAACGCAAAATATATTTTAAACTTAAAGTCACCTATTATGGCCAGTTAAACATCACGTATCAAAATAAATTTATTATTACGTGTTTTTTTTAACTTGATATTGTCTATACGGAAATTTTAAAAAATCAAAAAGTGCAAATTTAGGAAAAATTTAAATACATGAACTTTGTTAGACAACTGATAACTAGACAGCAATATTAAATTTACTACATTATTTTGACATATAATAAAACAAAAATATTAGCATTGGTGAAATTTCGAATAACGACGAATAGTGATTCCGATAACGATTAAATTCCTTTCTATGAAAGAAAAAAGATTCTTTTTTTAAAAAAAATAATGATAATATTTACGCTCGCCATTGACTCTGTATCAATTCAACCAGCTGAAACAAGATTTTATATAAATGCACCATTGTAGTAATTTTTAAAGAGAAAGAAACCAATAACACCAAATTTCATTTAGTAATAGCACGTGATTTCAGTCAAGTTTTTTGTATTGTATTATGATTAATAATTTTTAAATCTCTTTATATTCCATTTAAAATACAAAAGGAAAAAATCTAATTATTTTTTTAAAAAAAGATTGTATATATTTTCCGATGTATAATAAGACACACTTAAACACAAATTTTGGAAAAAGATTTAAAACTTAAAACAATTAATGAAAGTCATGGACAGTTTTTAATGCGCTCTCAGAAACCTGCAAAATCCAAATCGTTGCTCTCAGAAACCTGCAAAATCCATATCGTTGCTCTCAGAAACCTGCAAAATCCATATCGTTGTCTGATCTTACTCTTTTTTCCCCCACAAATGCTATCATTAAACTGAGAACATGTTTGATAATGACGAAAAAGAGAGAGAGAGAGAGAGAGACGGCAGTTAATATGTTACATAAGATACATCTTATTTCCAAGGTAAAAATGTGCGTCTACAAACATCATCTTTTTAATGAATTTTCCAATCAATGTATTATTTAAAAAGGGATTCAATTTTTTTGCTAACAGAAAGATAAACAAGTAATATAAAAATAGAAAGTATTTTATTAACGATTGAAAATTTGAACAAGATATATATATATATATATAAAGAATATACAGGGAGAGAGTGAACTAATTGTAGGAATTGGAAAAAGCAGCATGATTTGTCTGCATTGTTGTAATAATGCACACCAGGTTTGGCTGAAAAACCGGTTTTCGACGCAAACTTTTGTCATTGTTTTAAGTTACATTGTTACAACAATGGAGACAAATCTAAGATGGCGTCGAAAACCGGAAATTAATTTAATTAATTAATCGGTAACTAATGAATTAATATTTGAAAAAACTATTTATTTAACATCAAGGGTCATCGACTACAAGTTGAAAAAAATTTATTTGAACTTGATTGGATGAATAGAAAGTATTTTATTGGTTGAAAATTTGAACAAGATATACATAGGGAGAGAGTGAGCTTATAGTAGGAGTTGAAAAAAGACCATGCATTGTCTCAGACCGAATGTTTACATTGTTTCATAAAGCATGGTTACTTCATCTGAGTAAATTATTCCATGAATAATAAAAAGGAACAAGCACTTCAGATCCATATCAAAATTGTCATCGAAAGCTCCCCCTCAAATCTTCCAGCGCGTCTTTCCCTTTCACTACTCTTTCATCGTACCAACTTGTTGTCCACCGCTATGTCCAAGCCTAACGGCCACCCTCCTCTTCTCGTCTCCCGTTTTCAGGAAATGAATCCAGAATTTTTAAAAGGGGGAAAGAACTAAAAAAAGAATTAGATTTCCTAAAGAAAAGAGATGCATCGATCCCGAAACCTCTCTCAGGAAAAGCGAGGGGGGCTATTCTGGAGTCGAGACGGAGAACAGACGTCCTGGTTGCTATGGAAACGGCCACAGGGATCCAAGGGAATATTTCAGTCATCGACCTACAACTCAAGAAAGATTTCCAACGATAGAAAAGAAAGCCATCAGTACTAGGGATTTTTCTTTATGAGAAATTCCCCAACCTATATTCCAACTACCCCAGAATTCATCTCTGGGCCTTGAAAGGACCACTCCGTATTTGCACAGACAGGCTTTGGTGAGGATGCACTTCGCAAGGGAAATAAGAAGGGGAAAAGAAAAAAAAAGAAGACTTTAGATGGGGAAGTAGTGAGGGGACTTTAAGCCAATATATGGATTTTTAAAACTTGAGAGTCCGTAAACGAAGTTCGAGGCAATAGGATTTCGAGAAGGGTTCTAAAGAAGTTTTTTTGTTCATTTATTTTTATTTAGTATTTATTTTTACTTACTTTTCCCAGAGTGAAATTTGTTTCTTCATGGAAAGTAAGTATAGCGGAAGATGTGCATGAAAATACTTTAAGTAAAAGCCCATTCTCGAAACATTTGATAAATGTAAGTAATGGCAATATCCTATTAAGGCACATAGTAACTCAATTTTTTTAAAAAAATACTTTTTTTTAGCTTACTGAGGAGTATTTTTAAACTTATATAATTTTAAAAGCTATTTCTTTCAGATGACTACTAATGATCTTTTGAGATAAAAAAAATTATAAATTTATAGTTTAAAAAAAAAGAAAAGAAAACACTAAATATAAGAATAATAGAATTGTTCATGTTACAAATAATTGATTTAAATTTTTTTTCATGAAATATGACAAGAAATAAATGAAATTTTAAGAAAAAAAATTATGAGAAATAAATGAATTGCAAAAGAAATTCTATTTAAAATTTCGTGAATGCTTATATTTTCTCTCCAAATGTCATGATTTTATCTACATTTATATCGCAAAGAACAAAAAGTATAAAGTTTGTAAAAAACAAGATATCAATCATTGGCATGGCCAAGTAATTTTAGCGCGTTTTTCACATGTTGTATTTTACAATAATGCAACTAATGAACTTTTTACTAACAGAAAATAGTACTATACTTAAAAAAAAAAATTTTTTTAAATAATTTTTAAATTATTAAATTTAAATATTATTCGGCTCATCTAGGGCACAAATGCGACCAAATGCCGAAAACCCGAGGTCAATCGGTTAATTATTGGCAGAAAAAGGTACGACAAAATATGGAACGAAGACGAAGACGAAATTTGCGTCCTAATAGCGCTTTTTTTACACTACGTGAAAAACGCGCTAAAAATTAAACTCTTCAGGAAAAATTACAGATCTTACATGCTGAACGAAATGGCAAATCTTATTAGTGGATATTGGAAACACTTTTAAATCCAAAATACTCGCAATAAAAGCAATATATTAGAACAGAGATAAGGCAACTAATACCCGCTCAAATGCCAGTTACAAATTTACAGCAATCACATAAAAATTTTAAATTTCAGCATTTATAAAATATTTAATTGAGAACGTATTCCATTCCCTTGCCGAAAATATTTACTTAAGAATTTGAACGTTTTTATATAGTCCATGTAAAAACATAACTGAAAGAATTTACCGTAAAATCCGGCTTATAACGCGCACCGCACCTATACTTTCAAGTTGCATTTTTTATTATTTTAAGGTATATTCACCGTATAACGCGCACCCCCTTCTTTACAAAGAAATCTGAATTGTTAGTATACAATGTTTTTATGTTTTGAAGTCATTTATTCCGGTATTATCCCAGACTTTTGAAAAAATAATATACTTATAAAACAACAACTCTTTTAGTTCATAAGGCATGTCATTTTTTAAAAAAATAAACAGTATTTCGATGTGTGTGTATAGAAGTAATTTTTTTTCATACTTCTGTATTTTTAAAGCTATCGTTTTTATACCCGGCGTATGACACACGCGCCTTAAATTTCTATCTTATTTTTTGAGATAAAAGTGCGCGTTATACGCCGGATTTTACGGTACATAAAAATTAATTTCCAAATTTCTGCATATTTAAAAAATAGAACCCACTTTAATAAATACGCATAAAATTAACAAAATATATATACTTATTTGCTTTCTATAATTAAGTTAATAGTTTAAAAATAAAATGAATAAACGCGCAATCCTACCTTAATTCATTGCAAAATATACTATCTGTAAGTCTTCATTGCGTCTTATAATAAAAATTATATTGACTAGTCAAAAAGACTTTTTTTTTGTTTGCCCATTTCTAAAAAAATTCGCCGATCACTGTATTATAAAACACATCAAAGGTGTTTCGTAATTTCATCACAAAAAAAAAACCGTTTAAAGGTAATTTTTATACATTCCAATGGCAAAAAAAAGTAAAATAAAAAGTAAATGTATTTTAATTATTTGTTTTCTTTTCCTTTTCCGAAAGAAAGAAAAACTTTTCCCGCTGAAAGATCAAAGCTAATTAGTTGTTATCTATCTCGTTGAACTCATCTTCGTTTCCAGCGGTATATTAAAAGAATGATAAGAATATCAGATGCTTATTTTATTGTTATTATTAGATAGCAACATTACTCATTCTGATTCCTACATCCTAGACCTTGTCCGTTAATTTATTTGCATTGTTATTTGCAGAGTACATTTTTACCCTGCTCAGAAGAAATCGATTTGATATTTTATAGTTGAATACAGAATAATTTGTTTCCTCGTATCCGTAAATATTCCAATTAAAATTGTTGAAGTTAACCGTTAAGTTCAATTTATGATTATTTTTTGAAAAGTTTATTTTCGGAAATCCCTCGTCAATTAATATTTTTTTTAGAAAAATTCACACACAAATGCATAAAAATAAAGACGAGTAACGAATCCTACAACGTCCCCTAGCGGACTCAGAGAGAGACTCTCATTTTAATCTTAATCCCAGGCCGAGCAGCAGTAATATTCCGATTCATACTACTTTTCGTATTTTCTTATTTATTCTGACCTGTGATGTCTAAAATAAATTCTAAAGTATACAAGCTGTAGCTGTATGTCCTCACTATTACCGACGCTTTGAAAGAGCAATTTTTTTCAAGCAAAATATCTTTAAAAAGATCATAATTTAATAAGTATTAATATTTCTTATTTTTTAAAATCTTTTATTTTAACTTCGTCATTAAAAATTAACAAACATTTAAATAAATAAAAAAAACCTGCTTCACTTACACCTATACATAAATATTTTAAACATTTTTATATTTTTCTACGGCATATATTTAAACAACATATCTCGCCAAATAATAAAATTCTAGATTTTTTTCCCCCCCCCATTTCAATGAAGGAAAAAAATTGTATTTTGATGAAATGAAAAAGTATTGGAAAAATTTAGATGAGAAGAAATTTTTTTTAAATAAAAAATTACTCGTTTTAAGCCATTCCATAACACATATAAAAATAACAACTTGACTTGTTAATTACAATTACAATCGATTATTTATACTTCAATAAGAATTACAAGTAACAAAACACTTCAAACAAAATATCTTCCTTTCTAGTAAAAAAACTAAAATAATTCTTTTAAAGAAAGCACATATCACAATAAATAAATCAACACTACCACAAAACATCACAAATTAGTCATGAGAAACAATGAAGAAGGTTAGACTCCAGACTAAAGTTCCCAGCTTAAGCTGCAATCAAAAGAACAATCATAATGACTTCCAAATTACGCTTCCCACAGCACATGGTTACGTCCTATGGATGACCTCATCATCTGAAGAGGAAAAAAAGTTTGCTCTTAAAGCAGAGTGAGCTTCGTTAACCCATTAACGCTCCGATTGTTTATTTTGGCTCTCGGCATAAACCAAATTCGTAAATTTAGAGCGTCTAGACCTATAGAGAGCTACTCTGCGAACTCGTGACTCTAGAATTCTTAGAAAAATCTCCATTCTGCATATAAAACACTGGTATTTCAAATAGAAAACTTTCGTACATTTACATCGGTGCAACATACGAAATGAGAGAGGAAATTCGTATGATTTAAAGATGAAAAAAAGGTATTAGTGTTGCAAGATGGAGTGAGAGGTAAATATAATATTGCTCAATCATTCTGACTCTTGCGTTCTTAAAAACAATGAAACCTTTCATGGAATTTAATCAAATATTTCTTCTAACCTAGTAATAACTCAACATAAAACAAAGCAGATGGAATTTCAAAAATACCAGTTTCACACTCTCAATTACAAAATACAACAACAAAAAAATGAAACAGATCTTTTAACCTTGGTTTTTCATTGATACGTGCATTTCATGATTCAGCTTTGATTGCAGTACTGTTTACATCAGTCAAATTTTGTTAAAAACAATTGAAATTTTAGTTATATTGGACTAAAAGTCATTATTTGTATTAACTATTTTTAAATGGGCTAAATAAGTTTCAATTATGTAGTTAAATGTCCCCCCCCCCAATTGTGTTATTTATTACACAGAAATCAATATTATTTCAATTGAAATTTACAACGTTAAGTACAGGGAAGGAATAAACTATAAATACCAACAGAAAAATTAAAAACTAACAAGAAAATAAGTTGTACAACTAGCGAAGAGAGAATTGAAGCATCTAGGACAGGGGTGGCGAACCTTTATAAATCAAAGTGCCATTTTTCCCCCTGAGAAATGTTTAATGAGGTACAGACGTGCCATCAAATAATTTTGACTTGTGATTATTGGGAAATAATGAAACTCTACCCAAACAACTCAAAACTTTTTATTTACTACGAAAAAATACATTTTGCACTGTATATTTTAGTTATACGAGTAATTAAAATTAAAGTAACATTAGTATGATTTATGTTGTTGCAGATTGGATGACAAATAACATATTAGGATTATAAGATGTTACTGCTGTTGTCGTGTCCTTCCCGAAGGGATGGAATGAAAGTTGCCAGAGCCTGTGAGATAGGTTGGACTTCTTAACGATAGATGGCGACACCACCTATCTCCACAATTTAGGCATGGAACTGGAGGGGAAGGAAATATTCTTCAGCCCCCTGCACTCGTGGTTTTTGCTGCGACCGTCCAGAAGACTTTCGGACCCACTGAATTAACGAGCAGTACTCCGGGTGTACTCAGTGGCATCGGGCATAGAGCCCAGGCCGTCGGGTCTGGAGTCCGATGCTCTAACCACTAGGCTACCCACGGCCCCATAAGATGTTACTGTTAGTAGAATGCACACTGAATTGGAGTCATCTGTAAAACGGTTTCTAAGCGAGTCTTTAATTTTATATATTCATCTCTGAAAATAATAACTCGCAGGTATAGGTAGATGAAAAAATATGGTTATAATAGCATATATGAGACAGCTTCTTCAAACAGTTAAATGTGTCTGGAATCGAATTCCATGTTTCCAAAACTTCGTGACTAGCATTTTTACTTGTACTGCTTGTTAATCTTTTTGTTTCAATCGATTAACATTTTTTCCTTATTTCAATACACTTTTGAATCCATATTGAACAAGACTGGAAATCAATGAGAATTTCATGTCAAATTCTTCAACTTCCAACCAGTCAAATTGGGACAAGTTTTAGTTTTTCAAATGAAGTCACATCAGGGTACATAATAAACTTCGGTTTTTCCGATAATTCTTTGAACTAAGAAAATAAGATTGAAAATTCCTTGATTGAAGAAACAAATACGGAAATAAATTCTTCAATGCCTTTTTTCTTTGTCTGGTTTCTCATGTACATCTAAATCTTTGATAATTTTGGGAAGTACTTGTAGTTTTTTGTAATAGTATCGTTTATGAAAACATGCAGTTCAGCGTCAAAAGTGTGAATGAGATCCCTCAAGAGGATTACTTCATAGTTAACTTTGTTGTTTTGATCTAAAATGCAAACCATTTTGAGCAGCCCAAAACATTGTGTCGCGTGCCATCAGTGCACGTGTGCCATTGGTTCACCATCCCTAATCTAGGAGAACGAACTAATTAACATAATCTATCTCAGCTATCCTACATACGTGGGATGGATATAAAAAAATATATATTTACTATTATTGTGTGTTCAATTGTAATTTGCGTTTTTATTTTTATGAAATATCTGAATCAAAATACGTCATTTCCGTTTTCATTTTGATATTACTTATGGTAGGTATGATAATGGATTTGTAATTTTCTTTTGAATAAAAATTTTTAAAAAACACATTTGTTTAAACATTTACCAGAAATTACGTCATCACTGTAACGGAATGGTATAATACATTTTTATTACTTGAAAAAAATAAAGACTGTACTATTGTACGGCTCAAATTTTTTTTATCTTCCCCCTATCAAACAATGTGTGAAATAAACTTTTTTCGATATTCGGCATTGTACTTTACACAAAAAACTAGGTAATTTTGTATGGCGAATTTTTCCTCCGTATTTTGAATAATTTAGCAGAGAAATTCAGAAAATATTTGTCTTGGGTGAAAACAGACGAATAAAATAACGATAAGAAAACCTTATGATGAAATTAGTCACCCGAAGAACAAAATTAGAAATAATCTACAATATAAACCACAATACATTACCAAATAAGGTTAATAACAACGTTCTCGTGATAAGTATTGTGAAATATTTAGCAAACAGTTTTAGGTATCACTTTTTGATATACACAAAATTGAAGATTAAATTCCCCCAAACTTATATAACCAATTAGCCTCGCGAAATTGGTATTTGCTTGTTTTTCGATTTTGTAATGACAAGGCAATTTGGAAGATTGGAAATTTACAAGCTTTTAGCGGTCAACGCAAGATAAATCATAAGAAGTATCCTTAACTATCGCTCTAAGTTGTAAGCAGATGTGCAAAGGATATCCAACCTAATAAACGTACTAGCCGGCTGGGTGGCGTAGTGGATATGTCGCTGGCTTTCTGCATCTAAGGTTGCGGGTTCGACCCTGGTTCAAGTCGGTGGATTTTCATGATGCAGATAATAGACAGCGTTCACATGTCGTATGATTACGCTACATGTAAAAAAATCCCTTGAGTGTCCGTTTCGCTTGGGTGCTCTCGGCAAAATTAAATTCCTCAGTCAATTTGGTATCGTCAGAGCTAAGGTGCCTCCCTTGGGGAGGAAACTGGGCATCAAAATAACTTTCGGCAATTGGTATCGCCTATATGGTGCCACACTAAAAAGTGATACCAGCTCCTGGGGAATGTACTAGGTCTGAAAAGGTAAAAATACCAATCCGCAGCACCATTAGAGAAAAATAAAAATAAATAAACGAAGCACATAATTATCGATTATAATACATTAAAAGGCATATATAATTTATTATTATTATTTTTCAAAAAACAACCGATGATTTGAACACGAGGAATATTAAAACCTTATGTACATTCAGAAATGTTTAAAACCTATACTCACACTTTTTCTGTGAATTACATTTTTATATAGTACCCATATTTTCCAAAGATATCCACTGTACCAGCAAAAAACGCAATGGGCTAAATACATGGATCACGTGATAAATACAATCACGTGTTATCCGTTGAATTCAAAACTGACATTACACTATTGTTCCGCTAGTACAATTTTGATAAAATCTCAGATTTGTTTATTTGTTAAAGATGTTCAAATATTAAGATACTTCAAAACGTTTTCAAAATTTAAAAAAAAAGAATACTTTAATTATACGTGCACTTTTAAATCAAGTTCAGTTAGCTAAAATACATTATTATTGTTTACAAATATATGCTTTTTAAAATAATCTGAAAAAATCAAAATTTGACAGCAGGGAATCGCATGAGCTGATTGACTGGAAACACGCGATTGCATTTATCAAGTGACTATGGCGTCACTTTAATACATGAACTGATTGGCTGGAAACCAGTGTTTGTAGTTATCATGTGACTATGACGTGCGTGTCACGAATTCAGCCAATTGAATTCAAATGGGATTTCTCACATATGTAACACACAATATCTATATACCTCTCGTATATGTGTGTAATGGATATCTATAAGACGTGTTCTAACGCGGTTGAAACAAGTTTCTCCTTTATATTAAAATTGTAATAATGCAGTACTGGTGAGATGTTTTGTATGAAATTTAAATTACTTAAAAAAAGTTTTTTAGCTCATTAATAATTGCTAGCGCTGAACATCAAGTTAAAAGAGACAGAACACGCAATTCTGGATTACGACTACTTTATACTATTTTGATTTTTTATAATATTTAAAATGAATATAATTGTACGAGTTGGAATATTTCTATAATTCTGCGCACATACATAAAACTTTCAAAAATTTAATGTTATAATTTAATATATATACTTCGATTTTTAAATTTAAAAACTAAACAAAAATCTGAAAGTCTAATTAAAACTTAAAATTTTTTGGTTTAAATCTTTTTTTACAAAAATATAGTTAACAAAATCAATTAAAAAATAACCCGTTAAAAAAAAAAGTAAAAAATTGCAAAAGACAACCGAAAAAATTATATTTTAATTTTTTTAAATGAATACACTTTGAGAAAAATTTAAGTTTATGGCATTCAATTACATTTGAAAAAAGTAAATATTTTTCCATTTCAGAAATGAAAAAATAACACATAAAAATTCAGATAAAGAAAAATCTCATTACCCTGTGCTTACATAATCAGCATATTACTATACTACTCAATAATCTGATCTTGTGTGTTTTCATGCTAAATAAATTTCTTCTAACATTACCACAGTTCTGCATAAAAAAAACTAGGGATAAAAAATTATTGTAAATACAGCGAGGAAAATGAAAAAAAAAATGTTTTTTTCACCTTTGTGAAAATAGACAAGTCAATTGGTGCATAATAATACATGTGCAGAAAAGCAATCAATTATAAATGCAAATGCTACGGTTAACTGAAACTAACATTGTCACACGTAAAAAATAACAAAAATCCTTTTTCTTCAAGTAAAAAAGGAATGAAAATCGCTTTCATCAAATTCTACAAATAGATCCTAGCCCCAGCACCCATGTGCGTTCTTATCTCACTAGCAATTTATTGGGAGAAAAACCCGAAACTACCCACAAAAGTATTGGTACGGGAAATCCAAATGGTCAGTTTTCGCGTCGACGCTAAAAAAGATCGATTCTTTCGGCGTCTTTTGGACGGGTAACTTGCGGAACGATTCGCAATTCGATAAAATCATTTTTTTATTATTATTTTTCCCTCTGTCTAAAAACCATTATATCCATCTGCGAATATACAAGCGAAGGTCGACAGTTCGCGTGAATGATCGTTTGGTTGGGTTCGGCCGAGCATGACCAAAGGCCTCAGGGGCAAAGTACGACAACGTAAGAGCATGTGACGTGTCTGGAGTTTTGGCGGGAGACCTTCTTGTATGCAACCGAAAAAGTTTCAAGCTTTTTCTAATGATCGTGCTTATTATATCCAAGTCTACAATGAATAAAAATTTAACAAAAGCCAAGCCCGACATGTGTGGTTTTACACAATTATGTATGATCAGAGAGAGAGAAAGTTCATTAGAAGTCTTGCAAGTTTCGGTTTGAATGAGTTACCGAAAACTGTGATGCAATTTAAGATTACTACCTGGCCTTTTTATTTTAGTGTATTAATCATTTTGAGGTTGGAGTCATATGATTCATTCTACTTGAAAACCACTTGCAATAAAAACGTCAGACTAACAAACAAATGACATCACACACAAAAATTCTTCTTTATTATGTTTTAGTAAATCGAAAATATTTTATAAAACCATCATGACATCCATTTTTGCAAGAATTTAAATTAGTATTTTCCAACTGGGGGGGGGGGCGCTTCCCACTTGGAAGGTGTGAGATTTTTGCAAAAGGGCAACACTGTAATCAAATCAGTGTTATAAACAAAGACTTGTAAAAAACAGCAATAGATTCTACACCTTGTATGATGTGACAATTTGAGAAATCACATTAAATAAACTTTTTCTCTCCCAATGGCCTGCATATTAGCAGCTAAGCCTTTGTAGACCCGCAAGTTCCCATTTCCGTGGTGGCACCACCTAGTGGCGGCTCTCGCTACCAAATTTAGAAGCTTGAATTTCTTCAATTCAATCTCTCGCATCGGATGATAATTATTGGCATGATTTTAATTTTGGCGAGAGTACAAGAGCCAAACTGGTACTCAAAGGATCGTTTACATATCACATGCGTGCCTACGGTTTTCGCCATCCAGAAAATTTCTCGACTCCAGTAGTTTGTTGAATAAAATATAATGTAAGAGAAAAAATTTAAAGAAATAAGTCGAGTAAGATAACTGATAGGAGGGGGAGAGGAAACACATTTTTTTTTTTTTTTATGAAAAAGGTTGAAAGCAAAGGCAGAAAAGTTCGAAGCCATTAAATCATGCTCATATAATAAAATCGTAAAATTTCTGTTGTTTTTATAAATTAAATATTTTCATGTTGGAAAAGAAAAGATTTCGTCCGAAAAAATTATATAGTAAAGCATCGTAAGCAGAAATTAATGCTGATACAAAAGTATTAATTTAACAACCAAATAACTATTTTTCACGTCTGTGTATCAAAATGAAATATCATTTTTCAAGTAATAATAAATAAATAAATGTTTCTGGATTTTTTTTCCTTTTTATTAAATAAATTCATAACTGTTGACAAAACCCGCAAATAAAATTCTAACGAAAAAAATTATCAAGCACAAAAATTATAATACAATTGACTGTATATTAAATAGATTTTTCCCCTTTTCTAAGCAGAATAATTAGCACATAAATGCGTTTCAAAATATTTTCTACAAAAGAATAAGAATGTTAAAAAATGAACCGATTTTGTGAACAGGTTTGCAAGAATTATACTGATATATAAATCAATGTAAGGTATTAACATCAATCTCAGAAAAAAAAGGGCTGACCTACCGAAAATTGTTGAAATAAAAATTATATTAAAAGAAAAAAAACACAAAATATATAAAGAAATGAAGAATTTGTATTTCCATTAAAAACTCCCACTGTGCAGTACTTTCACAACACAAAATAATGAAATACAACGATTCAGCCAAAACATAAACAAATCATCATTTGATACAATTTAAAAACTTCATCAAAACAATAAATCTTCCTTAAAAAAAATTGTTCCAAAAAGAGCAACAAAGTTATCCCAATTCACTGTAAAAAATATACTAAGAAATGGGAAAGTCGTCGGCCAGTGTACTCGCACAGGAAACTGAGATTACAAATCAAGAACGACTGAAGGCACACTCAACCCATGGATTGGCACAAATCCAAAACGGGACTTCGGTAGCCAACATGTGCGCTTTGATAATTCACCATTTAGAGAGCAAAAGAATTGACCGAGCCATCCATACATGGTTGCTTACATCCTGGAAAGTCTACCTTCCGTCATGCATTATAAATTAAAAGAAAGTTTACTTTCTTCCAAATGGGATCGGTTGGAAGTTATAAAAGCAGTCAATGGCTGAGTCACAGCCGTTTTATCTTTCACCTTGAATTTGAATCCGATATTTTTCCTCGCCTTCAGACAGCAGACGGAATAAATTTGAATTGGAATTAAGCTTGAAATATGTACTTTTTATCAGGTCAGGTACCCAAAGAGCCGCAGAAACTTTTAATTCGGGGAGTTGAACAAGAAATTGCAGATTTATTTAAAAGTATCAAATACTGTGAACCAAACGATGAACACAATCAGATGATCAGGCATAATGCTGATTTATTTTACTAAAATCGATTTTTACAATGATGACTTCATTTTTAATTTTGTTGATCACTTACGTTCTCCGAATTTATTGTTTTTTTTTTTACTGGAGAACTTGGAATGAACAGATAAGTCAAAAGTGAATTACAGTAAAATCAGGCGTATAGCGCGCACCCCCTTTTTACAAATAATTCTGAAATGTACGTGTGCAATATTCTTATGTTTTGAAGTCATTTATTCACACACAAGATATTATTCCAAAAACTTTAGGAAATAAATAGTACACTTTCTAGAACTACAGTCCAGTGCCGATTTAAGTTCATTTCGAGCCCTGGGCGAGGAAGATCTACAGGCCCTCTTGGCACTGGAGGATCGAAATTTATAACCAGAAAATCTGGTTTAATCCAGCTTATCCGGGCCCCTGGGCGTCCGCCTCAAGCGCCTAACGGATAAACCGGCACTGCTATAGCCCTTTAAGCATAAAGAATAAAAATCATTTCTTTTTATTAATATATTTCACTATATGTAGAAGTGTAATTCTTTTTATGCTCATGTCTTTTTTTAAAAAATTTTTAAAGCTATTATTTTAATACCTGGTGTATAACGCCCCCCCCCCGTAAATTGGATCTTATTTTTTGTGTTAAAAGTACGCGTTATATGCCGGATTTTACGGTGCATAAAATTATTAACTTCATATAAAAAAAGCTGATCAAAATTATCTGAAAATAACGTAAAATTTCTTACCATGTTAAGAAGTTCTGGTTCTAAAATTGTTTCAATAAAAAATATTTTATTTTTTTTTAATAATTTATTTCAAAAAAATTAATGGTAACGGTAGCGTAGTGGTCAACGTTACGGACTAGTGGCTGGCGTGTTATGAGTTCGAGCCTAGTGCCACTGAAGACCCGCCATGTAGAGGGAATTGTTGCACGTATGTCGAGACTCAAACGTCCTCCTGTCAATGTGGTGTGGAAGTTAGAAGAGGGGAGGCCAGCTCAGGTGTCGTCCTCGTCACTCGACCATCGTTCAAAATGACGAGACCCGTCGCAGGAAACCCTTTTGCAGCTTTATAAGTGCATCATATAAAAACAACTTTCTCTTCAAATAAAATTAGGACACACGGGTTCCACAATTTTCGAACTTTTCATATTTTTTGTGGCCCATAGGTTCGAATCTGGTCTCAAAATAATAAGCTTGATGCTTTTCAAAAGCAAAGTATCGTACACTTCTTAATGAAAGAAACAATCGTTAAATGCGTTCAAAAATGTTTGGAATTGTTTCCAAAATTAATGTATTATTTTTATTACGGTTCATACTTTTATCACTACTTATTTATTGCTTTGAAGAATTCGACAACAAAACAAAGTAATTAAAACACGTAATTAAAAAATGTAACAGCAGTAAAAATAAAGATTGTTTAATAGGAGGCTTTTAAATCAAGCCATTACATTTCTAGAGCGTTCAACAATATATGTTATATATATAATTTCAATAACCAATAATTTTTTATATCACTGAATATTAACAAGTATTTACTTTCTTCTGCTATATAACTTTGAGGGAAAATAAATTCCCAAAATTAAATCATACGTAGAGCGGATTTAATTTAACTTTTTTGTGTTAATGTCACATTTTGAATCTGAACTTCGATCAGGTGACAAGGATAATGCCTGACCTTCAGGCCGGATTTATCCATTGGGCGATTGAGGAGGACGCCCAGGGGCCCGGATAAGCCAGATTTTTTGGTTATAAATTTCGATCTGCCAGTGCCAAAGGGGCCTGTTGCATCCAGAGCCCGAAATGAGCTTAAATCAACACTGCTGACCTTATACACCACATTCTAAACTTCCCGTCACGCCAACGTGAGGACTTTGTCTCGACAGATTTAATGTGTATTAACTCCTCTACACGGCAAGTCTTTTACTGACAAAGACTCGAACCCATGACTCTAGAAAGCTAAATCCAAATTCGTGACCATAATCACTTCGCTACCATGGCCACTAAGTAGTAAGGAACATAGTAAGGAAATATAAATAGATTGAACAATATTAATATAAAATGCATCTTCTATGTACTAAAAAAATAAAACTGTGCTAAAATACAACTCTTTGAGACTGCTTTCGGCAAATATTAGGGAACAAGACCTAAAATCTGATTACTTTTTCAGGTAAACAAAAACTGTCCAAACATTTTAATAATATATATTTTGATATATTATTGAAATCCAGAAATGCCATATTTTTTTTCCTTCACTGTAGCGGGTTTTTGAAGCGTTTTCTATCTTCGACAAACCTTTAAAATTTCTTTTTGACGTTATTTGATCCAAGAATCTCACTTTGCAAAGGAATTGTGAAAAATGCAAATTAGTACTGCTATTTAAAAAGATCTGAAATGTGAAAGAAAGAGGATATTGTAAATCAGAGTATTAAATGAAGTGCTGCGCATTGTGTGCGGCTCAGATAAGTGACCATATTTTTAGCAAAAGAGTTTTTATAAAAGATTTCGACGACTGGATTCACCTTGAAAATTACAATTGTTACCAGTAGTTCAGAGAAAAAATTTCAACGGTCTGCAGAAAATTTGGGACAAAACACTAAAAAGTATAATACAAAATAAACTTTTAATTTTTTTTAAAAAAAATAATTATTCTATAACTTAGTAATATTGCTCTATTACTAAATAATTAATCTATGTGTTATTCTATGGTAATGTTAAATTTTTTTGTAATGGTTTTTTTGTTTTTATATTTTGTAATAATTACTCTGTACATTGTTACTTTTAATGGGTGCATTTCACATCAATAAAATAAGTTTTCAGATTATTATTTTTTTTAAATATATTTACCTTCTTTCATATTAGTGGTTCGCCAAATATAAAATTATACATTTATTGATCCATGAAGTTCAAAAGTTGGCGACCGCTGATTTAGACAAAATTATACAGAAAATAGTTTTTCAAGGAATGTTCTATGCGAGAAAATTAACATATAAATCTGAAAATGGAATAGGAAATTTTTTTAAAAAATTTTTGTCCTACATATCATTAATTTTATTATGTTTTTTAAATAAAAAATGCGATATAATTAGTTACAACAAAAAAGTAACTCTCCATTTGACAAAATACTACATTTAATTACGAATTATAATTTATTTGCATCGCACAAAAAAAAAATGCATTGTAGGAGTAAATTAAAAAAGACGTATATAGAAAATATTTAAAAAAAAAAAAGGATGGATACATTGTGAATATAACGTTAGCTAAATTCTATGGAAGACATTTATTAATTTTACAAAAAACGATTTCGTGAACTGCGTGGTTCAATAATTTTGTGACGACTCATTATATAGATCAACGTATGTGGCGCACACAAGGAAGGGGGTCCCCGGGTCCGGAACCCCCCCCCCAAACCCTTGTTTTTTTTCGATTAATTATAATCCTATGTGTATAGTTCGTTAAAATTAACTGAGTATTTGTTATTAATAATTTTATTAATTAATGCTAATTATTTATTCAATAATTAATTTTTTAATGTTTTTTGTTTCCTAAAATCGACAAAATCAAAAGAATATGTTGGGCAGCGTATTGGAGCATGATACTTTCGACCCTGGACCCCGCCACCTTGAAAAATTTCTGTGTGCGCCGCGCGCTGGTGTGTAAAAATATAATAAAATAAATACATAAGCATAATAAATTATCCTGCTTAGCTGAGAAAGGAAAAATTCCAGAATCGAAAACAAACATCTATGCCAATTGACCAAAAAAGGAAAACCATTGTGTATTCTAGAGCAGCCACCGACTTAGGACGGTGAAGTAGGATTAAGCTTACTTTATAGGATCCCGATCTTCCCCTTCTGCAGGAAATTTACATATATATATATATATAATATTCCTCCATCCTTAGCAAACAGAATATGCCATCAAGAAAAGACAAATCATAATGACAAGTCAAGAATATATCACAAGAGAAAAAAGTATCATTCAAATGAGAGTTTTTACAAGAATTGAACATTTTCAACGTGCAAAACAATATAATAACAAACAAGCATGAAAGTCACCGGCTAATCGAATGATGGTATCTTTAGAACAACTGTCCTTGGCCAGACGCTTGAGTTTACGACCACCACGGAAGATAAAATCGCAGAGTGTTAAGGAAAATATGCGCTATCTTATGTTCTTTCCCTGTGAACTTAAGATTGCACAAGAAAGACAAACCGAATTTAACAGCCTGGTAGTTGTTGTCGGCGCTAGAAAAAAATTGTGTGCTCTTTTTTTTTTCCTTCTTTTTTCTAAGAGCGGAAATTAATCCAGAAGAAGGGGGGGGGGACACTGGGTAAAACAAATGTTTCAGTAATTAGATTTTAGAAGAAAAGAAATAAAATAAATTCCAAGATGTTGTTTTCAGCGAGATTTTTGTGAAACGAATTATCTTTATAATCGGAATTTTAACAATTAAATAGCTTAGGTTGTATAAATATATATTGCAAGACATATTTTTTAACCCCTCGAAGCACGAGTTTATTTCTGAAAAACTGGTAAAAAAAAATATTCGAATTTTTTCTTCTTTCTTTCTAATGACAGAAAATGAGTACATACATATAGTTTTAGTTATTTTTTGCAATTTCCGTTGTAGTAGGACGACTAGAGATCGGGGCTTAATAAGTTTAAAATAATGTTTAATTAAATAAGTTTAAACATATTCTAACCTACTATCTTTACTAGAACGGATTTCATATGGGCATTAGAAATAAAACAACTCCAGATACAAGATAGGCGAGTCAGATACGGGCAAATGCGTTAAGGGGTTAAAGAAAATGTTTATAAATAACTCTGATGTTCTTGGTACTTGAAAAAACAAAATTATATTTTTACGTTTTTACATATTTCGCGCGGTATAGCGTACGATCCTCAAATGAACTGGGGAAAAAACTGATGCATATTGTTAAAAAAAACAAGTCTTGGCAGTATAAATTAATAACGTTTTTAATCATTGCAACGTTTATAAATACGTTTTTAATCATTGCAATTGGAATGTTTTAAAACGTTAATGAATTTCATTTTGACATATCAATACCGTACCGTAATTTGAATGTGTGGATCTCACTTGTTCAAATTCAAATAATTTCATATTTTCCACTTCTAATGCGTATGAATCTCAACAATTCGAATTACACAAAACTTCCGGTTACTAACTATGCATTATAACCACACACACTTAATGTATGAGAATGTAATATAATGCACAACACGAACTCTTCATATTTTGTTTATATAAAAAATCCTTCTTTTATAATTATACTATGATTCAATTGATGGATATGTGAAGGTAAGGATAATTTAAAATTTTTGTCAGAAAAATGTCTATGATTCGAATTCAATTTAAGTAAAATATTTTGCGATTAAATAACTATTTTAAAATTATAATATAAACAATGAAACATTGTAAGTTGTTTTCCCTAATCTAAATAAATATTAAAAATTCATCATGGTGGCCTTTCTTTTGCAGTTGTTTCACATTTTCCCAGAAAATGATTTTTCTACGTATATTAAAATACAGGTAAAATAGCATAATAATGTAATTTACCTAACAGAAAATACATATTACAAACATTTAGTTTCTGGTGATATGCAATGTCAAAGCAATTGAAAGATCGAGAAAACTGCTTTTAAAGTGGAAAAATAATAAAAACAGGCATTCGAAAAAAATGCACAATTTACTATAGACAACAAACATCCTCTTTTTCCTATTCAATTGCCTTGCGCCAACTTCACAGACAAGACATGAGGGGGAAAAGGGAAGAAAACGAATAATGAAAGAAAGGAAAAAGAAAAACCTTCATGGAGAGGTGAGTGGTTTTTAAAATCACCTCAGACTGGCTTCATTTTAAATGTGCCTTTTGGTTCACACAGATAAATAAGTCAGGAGTTGGCGTTATTTCCATCAGATATGTCTAATATTTGGTTATTTTGAAGAATACTAAAGAAAAATAGCATAAGTCACCGATCTTTACTATGTCGTGGGAATGTTATATGTATATGTCATATCTCTATAATCAGGACAGTAATATAAATTTTCCTCACAATGCAACGGGATTTTGGTTATATTTTCCTCTGAAAAGTCTGCACCTATTTAGGTAAAAATTGAGGGACAATTTCGTAAATTATATTTTCACCCCGGTTTTCAGCTTTTTAAAATAAGTTTATTGCTCAATGGACTTAATTTTTGATAGTTACGTGATAAAGGCAATTACGTGTGTTCCCTATTGAATTCAAATCTGATAACAGACTTGTACTTGTTCTAGTTGTAAAATTTAGATAGAGTTCAAATTTGTCTTTAAAATGTTTCAAACTAAAATTCTTCAAAAAGGTTTACAAAATTTTTTAAAAAATTATATTATACATGTATTTTAAAACAAATTACTGTGCTTCTTATGTCACACGGCCAGTGATGAATATGTACTTTTAAAAATAATTTCTGTAAAAACGTCTTGGCACCCACCGGCTTCAAACACCACATCATCGGGAGAACGTTTGAGCTCTTGACATGCATCAGTCCTAGGGTCTTCTGGCCTTTTCAGACTCAGAGCTCACTGACTTCCGTCGTACTTGGGCCAAACTCATGACACGTCGGCCGCGAGTCCGTTACCTTGGCCACTACGCTACCGCGGCCACTTCAAAACATTAATAAATGTTCTCTTAAGAATTGCATCACCAAAGAGTGACACGTGCAACAACTCAATGTATTATGAAGTTTGAATAAATACGTTTTGATTGGTTTTACAGATTTATTTCATTATCGCTTATTGGTCCTTCAAATGACCTTCAAAAATAATAGAGATGCTAATACTTAGCTAGCTCTTAACAACCGATTACCCTTTCTTCGTATTTCTAGAAATGAAAAGTTTTATATTACATTCACGTTCATTTGTTCTGACATTGAATAAAAAAAAATCGTTTCTGAGATAACTTATTGCAAACCAGATTTTTTATCAAAAAAAAAATAATAATATTACGCCATACGTGAAAAAATATTCTTTTATTCATTACTTTCCATTTCTATCTCATAAAATAAGACTGCGACAAATATTTGGTACGAATTTCTATCATATGTGTATGAAAGTTTTTTTGAAATAAGAACGTTTAATGAATGGCAGTAGTCAATGAACAGCTGATTGTGTGATTTTTCCCTCCGTTCTTACAATACGGCAAACACATTCCTATTTCCGCGTACAAATTTGGCATGCTGCCTGTCCTCAAGTAAAGATGTTACTCACCGCATCCTGCATATGTCAACACGCCTTTCGACCCTTTCCGATTTCATTTTCAAAAAGAACAAATTTTAACAAAACTGAAGGCAATTTTTCTTTATCTTTAATCGGGCCTTTCGCGACAATAAAAATAATATCAGAAAAGTTATATTTCTTGTTACCGGATAGTCCAAAAAAGTAATTCTCTTTTTAATCTTTAAGAATTAAAAATATTTGCATCACGAAAATAAACTACAACAGGAAATTAAAATGCTTTAATTTTTTACAAAACTTCTGAATATTGTTCAAATTCATTAAATATTTAGTATTAATTTTGATGCACAATTTGGATAAGAGACATTTAAAATGGAAGCTATTCTTATAAAATGATTTATTTACATTCTATTTTTAACAAGTTTCATGTCAAGAATATTTATTTCTGAAGATTTTTATTTAGATTTATTTTGTCTTTTAATATCCTGAACAAACAGAAATTCAGACAAAAAATTACGGCGAAAATAAACATTAGCAGATATAACTTATAGCGAACAAATAACATGGAATTATTCATATGCTGATATTCAAAGTTTTCAACGCACTTTAACTAATGAATATTACATTTGTTTTACAAGATGTGTGTGTGTGTGCAGTAGCATAAAATTTTTCTTACATGAAATGTTATTTAACACTTAATAACAAATTTTAAAAATTTTGAAAATTTCATAAATTAATAATTTTTTTTTTCAAAAATGTATTTTAACACATACTTTTCAAAAGATAACATCAATAACGAAAGAAATAAATTTATATAATTTAAGCATCGTTGTTTTTCCTTCTGATTTACTTGACATTCAGCGAATTTATTTTTAATATGAATAAATATGTAAGAGACGTAGAGACAAGCGTGAAATTTTAACTGATCACGAAATTTAATTACTTTAAGCTCACGATTTTTCTGTACTTGACAACACAGAATACATAATTAGATCCGCCAGAGATTCAAAATTTAAATAAACAATTAAAATATAAACACGAAATTTTTATATATTTATCAGAACGCTCCGTCATATTTTTCATTTTTGTAACCTTCAAATTAAAAGAGAGATAAATTTAAAATGAATTTATTAATAGCATGTTTTTCTAACAGAAATATACTTTTAAATAATTAAAATGAGAATCAATAGATAGATAACCAGAATAATTTATATATAGACTTTTAACTAATCTATCAATAACGTCTTCAAAAAACACAAAATAGAAGAAATTGAAAAAAATTAATCAAACAGGTTTACATCTAAATGCACAATTTGTAAGGTTTATTTTTTAAAGGTATTTCGAAAACACATGTTTGACCCATTTCTTCAGCTGATTGACACTGCGATGAAGATTCTTCGACCCGAAGTAAAAAATCAGCCAACTTAGTCGCCAATCGACACTTTTAATTATGATAGCAGCCAAGTGTAACGGTCTCTGTCATCGGCTATCAAATCACGTTCTTTGTATTTAAATTTAACTATTTGAGGCAAATGATTCATTTAAACATGCGGTACACATAAATGCAAATATCCAACTAAGTAAGCTTTTTTTAGCCACCGGAACTATTTTTTTGTTCCAATTGCTTAGCTCTTTACTTTTGAATTTTGAACGCGTTTGCTTTCACCAATAATTAATTTAAATGCATAAGTTTGCAAAAACTTAAAACCCTGTCTTGTTAATTTTTTTGAATTACGGTTAGTTTTATTCAAATAAATAGTTTGCATATTCGAAGCGTATCTAATAAATTAGTTTCGTTTTCCAGAACATTTTCTTATACATACAAAAAAAAAAAAAAAAAAAAAACGCATACCGAGATGAAGATTATGGAGGAATTCGAAAATATTTACAAAAAGCTCACTACTAACATGGTTCTAAAATGTCACAAATCGTTAGCTCTTTCTAAAAATAGAATTTATATTTCAGGTAAATAAAAATATACTTCTACTGTTCCTTACATTTCTAATTCGAATATGAGATTCAATGAGAAAAATATACTTTCAATTTTTATAAAGTTTTTTCACAGAAAAAAGAAGAGAAATACATTTAATATTTAATGATGTCCTTTTATTTTTTTTCTATCAAGAACTAACCCATCATTAAAAAATTCATTAACAAATTTCAACAAATGGAAAATTAAGAAAACTTGAATATTTTTCTTTTTTATTTGCTACTTAGAAATTCGTTTGTTTATCTTATTTCTATCACAAAGGTAAGCTAAAAATCAAGACGGCAAACAAAACACACATACCATGTTGAAACAGATGCTTCATGCAAACAAATGTCATTAAATGACAACTGAAACACTTCAGTTAAAAACTAAAGAACACGTTATTCTGAATTATCATTAATAAGATATTTAAAAATTGATATTTATTTGGGGGTTTTAAGGTTGCAAATTTTCCGCTTTTAGAACAAAAATTATCGTCTTCAGTTTCATTTTAAGGAATAACTTTTATCTTTTTTATACAAAGATATAGTTTGGCATATCAACTAATATAATCTTATTTATCACAACAACATTTAAGCTTAAAATTAAAAAGGAAACAGTAATTTTGTAAAAAGAAGGATCTCTGCGTCAAAGAACTTTCAATAAAATAAACCTACAACCATTCAAAATATCGAATTCGATGAAAGGCTTAAGAATGCATGACGGTCAAGAACTGTCACTAGCTGAACATGCGCTTTACCTTCGAATTCGCCGGTCGTTGAAAAAAAAACAAGAACGAAGAAATCACGTTCTTTTCCTATTTTACGTAACAGAACTTCACATGTTTTTGAAAACTTTCCTCGTCATAATTCATCTCAACGAATACACCAGGATGCATTAATTACACTATCTGTCAAGTTAGCGTCGAATTCACACTAATAACAGCCACCGAAGAATCGCCTTCTAGAATACAAACAGATAATTAAAAAAATCATTTAAAAACAACCAACGATTTTTCCTGTTAAGAGTACGAAAAAATTAATGTTAGCTTTACAAAAAAAAAAGTATTAGCAATGAGGATGAGCTTAAAAATATCCGTTACATAACCAATCGACTGCTGGTAATACTAATCCTCATTATAAGTGGTTAAAAAAATAAACGCGCAAATCATTCAGCGTATTGTTTCCTGGTGTTGGCGGTTTTTTTGAAAAGTTAGCTGACGAATTCAAATGATTACGAAATGCAAGATGTTAAAATAATCTTTGATACTAATAGACTAAAAAAAATAAAGGATTCAATCTAGCACGGTTCGAAACTATATTTTACCATCTCAACCGCAAACATTATATTTTCTTTTTAAAAATGTCTAGGATTCTATTTGCCTTCAAAATGGGCCAATATTCCAAAAGGTTTTGCTAAAAGGAATTGCTTCTAAGGGGGCTTCTCCAAAAATTCCTCTCACACGACCCAAGAACGCATTAACTTGCCGTCTTTTTGCGGTGCGCTAAACACCCCCGCTCCAACTTCCACAATCACATGAACTTCTAGTCTTTGAACCGCGCGCGGAGATGAGGCTGTGGAGAGAGAGAGGGGAAGAGCGAAAAAGAATTTTTAAAAATCTACTGAGGGACAGAGGTAGAGTAGAAATGTTCTATACCTGCTGCCATCGGTCCTCTAGGGAAAGCTGTGCGTTGTAATACCCTGTTTCATGGACGGACTGCAGTTCACTAAAAATGCTGTTACGGTAGATATCCATAGCTCAGCAGCGTCCAGTCATCGCGCACATGAGACACATGAGGCAGTGAGATCAGATCCGTTGAGACGCTTACAGCAGAGCGGCAGTAGTAGGGTTGCCAGCTACCGGATCGCCAATTCTGCCAAACAAGTGAGAGAGGGAGATGGATTTGGCGAGGTATCGTTGGCTGTGATTTTTCGTCGGAACTGAATTGTCAATATTTGGATAAGGTTGCTTGCTCTTTTTAAGGAATTGCTATTTGCCTTAGACGGGTGAAGAACCACATATGCGCATGCGGTTTAATTTCGCGAATGAATATGTTGGATTATTTGTTTAGTATTTTTTTTTATGAATAGTTTTCTGGAAATTCGTTGAAAAGACGAATAGTTTTCTCAAAATTCTCGTCAAAAATGTGGTGTTCTCTCTCTCTCTCTTTTTGTATCCTTTTTCTCAAAGGGTTTTTTAAATAGAAAATTACTTCTGAAATTCCTTGTGTCTGAACGAAATGCTTTAAGGGGGCATAGTACCTTGCGAGAAAAAAAAATTGTTCGTTACCATATACATGTTACGATTCATCATAAGTTAACAAATTTTGCTTATTTTGATCTGAATTTTTTATATTATCTATAACAATGTATAAACTTTAAGAAAACTAGACAAATTTTGTTGTTAAATAAATACAATATTTTTAAAGAGATGATAAATATGTATACCAAATTTTAAAAAAAAATTACTTACCTCATGTTCCCGCAAGATAATTTTTAAATTATACACTTTGGAATCTCAATTATTGCATTAAACTGTAGCTAAATGTAACCTTCATTCTGTATACCACTGAATTGAAGGATATCTTATATTTTAATATTTTTTAAAATTAAAAAATGTGTAAAAAAAATTTTTTTTTTAAATTTCAATTTTTATACCGTTGCAAATAAAAATGTATTGATCCATTTTCCATAATAGTGGCATACAGAATAAAGATCTATGACTAGAATATGCATGCCAATTTTTGTAGCTCTAGAGTAAAAACTTTTTTTACAATCTTGCGGGAAAGTGTAAAAAACTGAAACTGAGAAAATCAAGTTTAAAGATTGACTTTTCAATAATTCGAATATACCTAAAATGATCCTGCTTCATATGTAGGACCTTCTAGTTCTACAAAATGCTCATTTGTGGCTTTTCTTCTCATTCTGCTAGCCCTACAGGCCTCTAACGTATATGATTTTGATTTAATTTCCGCATTTCTTATGCGTGCATAATTGGCCCGAAAGGCAGAAGTAACAGCAAAATGCCCTATATTAAAGCCAAGAGCTTTCATTATCTTTATACGCCCTGTCATTCCCTCGTTAAACATTACTATTGCCTCATTTACAGCTATGTCAACAATATTTTTAGACGATCCAGAAGTTTTGAGGCAATACTTCCAAATAGTCGAGTTGAATGACTCATTAGCATTTTGCGTTTTACCTCCCAGACATTTTTTGAGCAATTTTGGTGCAAATAGTTCTGCTATTATAGGCTTTATTTTATCCATTATGGCAATTGCCACAGTATTTTTATGCTTAAATAAAGAAACACTGTTTGTAGCAACTGCCTTTTGATATTTGCACCACGAAGTATCACCGACTGGGCAGAAGTGATGCATAGGTTCATCATCAGTGGACCTATAAGGACAATAAATTGCCCATATAGCCTGACGCATATCTTCAGCAGAGCTGCGATTCTGTCTAATAGCATTGCCATAATAGGTGGTAATTGTGTCAATTAACTTATCAGTCAATTGATTTTTACCGCTGATACTCTTACCATCTGATAATTTTTGGCCACGACTCACATTGTTTTTAATTTTCGCAGCCTAGCACCCATACGCTTTTGTACATGACCCACACATTCAACTTTTTCGACAGTATATGGTACTGTCCTTTGAAGCACTGGGAAGGTTTTTGTATCCCCATCACCGATATACTTGATATATTTGGCATTTCGTTGTGGAACTGATCGTTGAAAGATCTGTTTCATCCCGTCTACTTCCATTTTACTGGAAGAACCAATATGGTTCTTTACACAGTGTGGTTGATGTTTTAGTTTCCACTCCTCATACGGATGTCCAGATTTTGGACCTCGCCATTTTTCACATTCTTTACAATATGAAGAAAGAATGGCAACATCAAGCACTTTTCCAGTAATATCTCCAATGACACTACACACACCAATACGTGAAGTGTGTCCGTGTGTTTTCCACGTACCATCACCACTGACGCAGATTTCGTTGCTTCCAGAAGCTATTTCTTCTTTCGCAGCATTCTTCATGGAGTCGTCTGCTACTTCACAACTGGCCAAATTAATTTTCCGCAGGATCTTTTCATATGCCTTTTGTGACACTGGTGGTGGCAAATCCATTGCTGTGCAAAAGTGTTTTATACCACAAAAACCTTTCCCTACTGTGCGCATAGCATAGGTTATTCGTGTATTTACTTCATAGTCCTTACCTGAAGCAATAACTGGTGAACTTTTGAAAGTGGACAGTGTACTGCATGAGTAGCATTCAACATAAAATTCAGATACCAATCCATACAAAATCTTCGCTTTTAGAACTGCTTTAGTATTGCAGTTAGGACATGTTACATATTGGGATAGTTCAGATAATAAAATATCAATGTTTACCAATCTATATCCATTAGATTGATTGGAATTTCTTACTTCCTTATCAAGATCACTTTCTTTGCACAGTTTCTTAGCTGAAGCAGATATGCAATCAACATCAAGCTTATCTGATACTTTGCGAGTGTCCTGGTTATTATGAAAACGTTTTCTCTTACGGCGATAGTCACTCCCTCTACGTTGTGCTTTGCTAGACAGTTTTTTGCAAATTAATATGAGGCAAAAAAACTAAAATGAACAAAAATTTTAAAAACTTTTCTAAGAATTGTGAGATAGAACTCTAATGCAGAAGTAAACAGTATGAAAAAAATACAAATGTAAACAAACATTTCTTCGAACTAGGTTGTGTTGAGTTGCAAGCTTCCTTCTCTAATTAAAAATAGATAAAATTAAGAATTAGAAACAACTGGGGAGAAAATAATTTCAATAACGCCATCCGTTTGAAAACCGAAACTTACGAACTCGGTTAGTTTACATTCGGTTTAAATGGACAATCTGCTGCTGACGTTTGACGTTTTTAATTGCTATTGCCGTAATTTTGGTCCGATTTTGATGCGGTTTGTTTTAAAATGCTCCTAATAGTCTGTATTAATTTTTAAAAATATTTTGAAAAACCGATTTTTTGAAGATGTAAAGGTACTATGCCCCCTTAAGAGAAACGGGATTCACTGACAGATGTTTCAATATTTAATTCGATTTTAGAAAAATTATTTGAGTCATTTTTTCATTATTTTAGTCATAAGATTATTTAACGAAAACGAAGGTGTTTTACACTAAATAGGTATTAAGTGCGGAATATAATTATCTATTTAGCAACAAATGAAATTTAGTAATTTCTGACTCAATTTTCATGTTATTCTTATGATTAATCCTCAGATTAATCGCAATTAATATTTGCAGAATTAGAAAAGGGTTACTTATAAATATAACTTTGTGTGTGTGACTATTTCTATTCATTACTTTTAAATATTAAATAACACTACTTCCCTCTTGAAAATATCATTCATTTTCTTTAAATGCCTACCCATAATTTTACAATTTTCAAGTTTTAGCTGTAACAAAATAAATTTCCAAAACAAGATGATATTCTTCAGAGGTTTTCAACCTTTGGAAATAATGCATATTTCAACAAGAAATGAATAAAGATAATTCTAAAACTACCCCATGTTAGAAACATCCTTATAATATTATGACGACATGCATCTAAAATATTGTCATAAGTTGTTTTATTAGATTTATAATATTTAATACTAAAAATTGATATTTACAAAAGCTTTTCCTATTGTTAGACTGTAAACTCTTCGAAATTTCTTTAAAAATTACAAAATACTGCATTGTTGCCTCTTAATCAGAGTAAAATTCATATTTCTTATCTCAAACTATTCTATCATTTGTTTATTCTATGAAGTTTCTAAGAAAATAACTGTTTGCTGAGAAAATGCAGCGGTCTTTATTTTAAAAAACACACCATAAAAAACGAAGATAAAAGCATGACACTATAATAGCATAAGGAAAATAAGAGCACAATTTCTTAAGACATAACAAAGCCAAGCTGAAAATAAAGCTTTAAAATTAGGAGTAGCAGAACACTTATTTTCGCTTAGAAAACGTACGTATAAAAAACATTGAAACTCTTCGAAAAAAAATGGTTAACGCACAGTTAAACACAAAGGTATCTAATTTTATATATATATAGATGCCAAAAATAAACTATTCTGCGAAACTTGATTAGAATCGGAAATGCACACATTAATCGGATTCTGAAAATTGTTTGTTTTGTTAATGTTTTCTGAAACAATTTATGATCACTAGGTATTACAAGACAACTTATAATTTTATTCTAAAAATTATTTTAATTATTTTGTTAATGTTATCTAAAACAGTTTACTAACTCTAGGTAGTAGAAAACAACTTGTAATTTTATTGTTTCAATTAATTAAGATTGCATGTATCATTTGTTTTCTGTTGCAGTCGGTAAAAGGTAAGAATTTGCAGAAGTTATGACATGTTTCTATCTACAGTAAAAGATACTGAAGATTCGACGAAAGCGAAACTTTTGAACTGATGAGTATTTTTATTATTAGTATTTATTTATTTTGATGTACATTTATTCCAGGCTGCAAAAATACAATGTAAAAATGGTTATTATAATTTTTTACTCAGTTTCTATAAATAAGAAACAGAATTCCTGTTTGGAGTAGTGAGCAATATTTGAAATTTAGAGAACTTACTTCATGATTGTTGTAAAATGTGAAAAGATTTTCTGAAAATTAGTGTATGAAATCTAATTAGTTATGAAGGTAGTACCTCTCAAAATTTATTAAAAAGCTCCAGAAGAGCATTATGTAAAATGAGAATATATAACGAATAACTTATTTTCCAAGCACCCTATGGCCTCGTTAGAATAATCATGGCAACGAACTCGTGGCTGGAGTTATCGAGTTATGGATTCGAGTCCTGCTGTGGCTGAAAATCCTCAGCGTAAGGAATCTGATGCATGTAAGGCTGTCGAGGCACAAAGTCAGGGGGTGGGTAGACTTTTCCAGAGTATGGGCTACTTCTAATTTTTTTAAAGTGTTGCGGTCCACCCAGTGGCGTAGGGGTGGTGAGCTAAGAAAAAGGCCTACAATATTTATTATAACTTAATAAAATAAATACGGTATATGTACTTATATACGATACTGTTAGAATTAATTGGGACAAATGGAAAATACCTTAAATAGACTGAAAAATCTGTATATTAGTACGAAGTTTGTCTTCCTTTAGTAGAAAGGAATTTTCAACCCGTCTTGATATTGACTCCAGTAGAGTAGCTCACACACAGGTACAACTTTGAACTCAACAGACTCTTTAAGGAAGCTGACATCGTCAACTACATCAAAATATGCCGCTTGAGATTCGCGGGACATGTCTGTCGAATGGATCGACATCAAGAATCTTTAATTATAAACCCATCTCGAACAGACCCAGAGGGAGACCCAAGCTGAGATGGACTGATTGTGTGGAAGAAGATTTTAAAGTGCTGAAAGTGACCAATTGGAGAACTGTCGCCTCCCGGAGGACAAGATGGAGGGATGTTCTGAGGAAAGCCTTGGTCCACCCCGGGCTGTCGTGCTAAAGAAAAAGAAGAAGAGTAGCTCACATGTTCTTGAACTCATCATCTTGGAAACATACTAGTATACAGCCCTTTTCATCATTGCTCTGTTGTGCGATTCATCTTAGCGAAGCGATTCTTGAGAATATGCCATCAGTTTTGAATAGGATTTAAGTCTGGGATTTTTCAAGCCAATCAAGCACTTTTATTTTATTTTCCACGTAAAAGTATGGACTAATTTCGAATTGTGACAAGGGGCCAAGTCACGTTGAAAAGTTCCATCAAATGTTTCCATGAATATATGGAATAATCCTACTACATAATATTTCTATATATTTGACAAAATTTATCATGTATTTAAGAGGAACTAAGCTTGTGACGGATCCATACGGATTTTCACTAATTCCTTCTTTTTCCCTTTCAATAAAAATATTTATTTCAACCAACCTTCATCGAGAAACCAAACGTGATTTATGTAAATAAGGAATATTATATAAATTCGGTTTTCGCGAGTTGAAGAGAGCTAAGTAAGAAGAAGAGAGAAGTCAAGTTAGGTGGAATTAAAGTAAAGTGAAGAGAGCGAGTGGTCGACACGTTGTTATTGACAAGTTAAGCGAGCTTGATACGTTCTGATGGGCGCAAAGAGAAGCGGATTAAAAGTATTGAAATTCACTATTACGGAACGTGGAGTCTTCGTCAATTCATCCAGCTAAATTGAGTGTCTGGAATTCTCCGTGAAGAGCGACAGCATTAAAACAACAGGTACTGTGATTTCGTTTTAAGTAAATTCTGAATATTAGTGTGAGGCGTAGTTGTAAATGTGCGCGTTTAAGCTGTCTTAGATTCAGTTGAAATTCTGTAATATTTTCCCCGCTTGTAATTAGATCTCACCTCTGCACTCTACTCCCGTTTATATACCTTAATTAGTATTGTGTTGTGCCTATTATTAAATATTGATAAGAATCAATAAATCAGTTGAATTGGAATAATGTCTTTTTATCATTTAGTTCCTCCCACACATCTAGCCGGGTTTTCAGATAGACAGGAAGGTAATAATGTAAGGGGTGGCTACAGGTCACCACAAGCTTCCAAGGTCATTTGTTGTGAAAAAACCCCAAACCTCTGTTTAGAAGGGTGTTTTACAACTTTTGGGTATGATATGGTAACAAATTTTCAACTTCACTTCATCTAACTACACTTGATTTGTATCTATGCACAAATAAGTGCTTCATCATTCAAAATCATTTTTTTACAGTCGTTAACAGTCCATAATCAGTATTTTTTTACCCATGCTAAGCGTTTTATCATCATTTTTTGAGTTAGAAATAGTTTTTTTCCTCAGTCTTGTTGTCTTCAGGCCACCTTCCAGAAGCCTTTTCCGTGCAGTTGAGGTACTCACTTCAACACCATTATCCAATAAATCCCTTCAAAGGTCCATGCTTGTCTTTCTGGGATTTTTTTTACTACTTCTTATTAAAATTTTATCTATTCTTGGAGTAATTTTCCACTTGCGCCCACATTTTTTTCTTTTTGGAGACGATGATCCAGAATTTTGAAATGTTCTTAAAACACTTAATTAGATCACACCAACCTCCATAGTTATATCTCTCACAGTCATAGAAGTACGTTCATCGAGAGCGATTTATTTTAGAACGGTTCCTCTGAGTAATATCCATCCTTGAACAAGTAAAAGTAACACGTCATATACATAACGCAAAATTGAAATTACCAACTGCCCCACTAAAAGGCTCACAACTGAGTTTCTGATACATTAAAATGAATAAATTATACTCAAAGTCGATCTGTCGCACTTCCTAAAGGCAGATATAATGGGTTTGAGGTGATTCAGGACATCACTAGTAATCACATACCAACTCAAACAAGAAAAACATGCTTGTCTCAATTAATTCGAACAGTATAGTACATAACTAAAATTTTAAAAAAAAAATTTCCACTTTCAAAGCCGCGTTTAAAGCAAAACTCAAAATACAAACATAATAATAATAGCCACAAATATAATAATATCAAATGATGCATTTATTAACAAACAATTCAAAACGCAGTAAAAAATAAAATATTTTTATCTAAAGTTAGGGCACTAAAACTGCTAAATGTTAAATTACCTATTTCCATTATTTTGCATATTACTATCTCTGACCTTTTTCCATCTTTTTGGTAGAGATGGATCCCGCGATGTCCTGAAGTTTTCACTGAAAATCAAAAGAATTTTAGACTGAAAGAATTGATTCAACGCACAAAACACGTGATGGTCTAGCCAATATCAGGAGTAAAGGAGGAGTATAAAATCCCTCAATCAAACTTCATCGTTTTATGACGACTAATGATACCAGACGGGACCTTGTTTAATCATGAGAAAAAATTTAATCGTGCCGATTAACGACGCTAGGTCTCTTTGAGATCAATTCAGATTTTTAATTGTCACACTGAAAATGGAAGGTGGCAAATACTGATTGATGAAAGCCCTATATATTTTAATATTAATATAAAGAAAAGCTACGAATTACCAAAACACAATAGAAATACAGAAAAAAATATACTATAATATTTTTGTTACTTTCTAGTCATTATTAATTTTCAGTACGGTCGATATTCAATTTTAATGTTTAAAAAGTATTATTATGTATTATTATTACTATTATTATTACTGATAAAAAAATGCCATAACATTTTTTAAACATGCTTTTAATAACTAGAGGGTAGGCATGCAATGCAGACTAATTCTCTCTCCTGGAAAGCAATAACATGTTTCACAATCATATCACCAGTCTGATATTACAATAACATAACCTATATTACAATAACATAACATTGGGAAAAAATTAGTTTGTAATAAAAGCGCAGTATAACATGAATTAAGGTACACAAAGGTTGTATCTGATCTAAAATGGCAGTAATTATTCCTTTTATACAGAGTGCATTAATGGCTTATTAATACTAAATGCCTCAGCCGAAATGACCAACGTGCAATTAACAAAGAACTATTTTTTTTTTTAATATATAAAAGTACGTATCTGAATTTTAAAAAAAATATATTTGTATCAGTGAGTTATAGATGTTCTTTTAAAAGTTAAATTTTTTTTTTTTTTTTGAATTCATGTTAGCCCTGATTGGTAGAAAAGCTTTTGAAGTGAGTTTTTGATGTATGCAATGAAATCATCAGAATGATAACAAGTACAGAAGGTATACTTGGTAGATGATGTAGTTTCATATTAAAGGTAAAACAAAACATTAAAGTAAATACTTTTGTTAAATTTTTTAACTTTGGTTGTAATTCTGGGATTATTATTTTTTTGATGAAATATGAATGAAATTAATTGATCAAAGCGTTTATAATTCTTTCGTGAATTTTTTATTCAAACAGAAGGTTGCTATAATCTATCATTGATTTAAAATATTCACTCTCTGGCTTTCTGTATACCCTCTGACGCTGAATTTTTTTACTTCTGACGTAAGTGATAATGTTTGTCAATAAAAATAAGTACATAAAACTCATTGAAAACAGAACCAGACTGACCTCTAAGCAGCGTACAGAGTATGTTTTTATATTTATATCCAGAAGAATTTGTAAGACAGCCTATTACTGAATAATATAGCACATTTTGAATATTAATGTTCATTATTGTTCATTGCTAATTTGTATTTTCATCATCGTCTAATTTACTAAGCACAAAAACATAATAAACATCATTTTAGAACAACAGAAAAATTTCTAGCTATAATATAGATTTTTAACATTGATTGCCATTGAAAGCTCGTGCATCATCTGGAGATTTTGGGGGGATTTCTAGGACAAAATTAGCTCTTTTCTGTCGCATATTGCGTCAGCTACAGATACGCTTAAAGTAACTGAGATATCTGGTACGAACAGCGCTTACTTATGATATTATTAATCACTTAACTTGGTTGAAAGCGGTATCTTTATGCTTATCTTTTCAAGTAGACGTTTACATCATGTCTATTTATAGCGGGTCTAGCAGCAAGTTACATATAACAAATTTTGCTTTGCATACGATGGAAAATAATGATATAAGAATATATTTGGATGTAGAAGTGAAATAAACAGGAAAATCTTAATGGAGAAATAAATATTTGGAAAAACTAAGTTGAGTAAAACACATGTTCTTAGTTAATATTTCAAAATTACCTCGAAGAGTTCAATGCAGGAGGAATTTTTCGAACCTATGAATTTAATTACTTGACTTTAACGCCGGATTCGTGTTTTAAATGGAAAATCTGAAATTGATTATTTATTGTACTTTTAAAAAAATGTATTTTATGTGGATAATTTTCGTGTGTGGAAGAAAGAAAGTTAGTAAAAGGAGAAATAGTTTTAAAATTTACAGATTCGACAAATCGAAAAGCATCTAACAATTTCTTCAGAAAAAGAGTTCATCTCTTTCATTTACATAATGCCGAGCATTTTGATTGTATGAAACAGGACTTAACTAATACAATTTAAAATGCCTTTTTTTTTAAATATATACAAATAGCTTAGGAAATAATTTCTTTAGATCTAATATAGAAAATAAATTAATTAAACTTCCCTTTTTGTACAGTTTTTAAGACACCATATAATTTGTTTACAAATTGTAAATCTTCTCTCAGAGAAAGAGGATGCAAAAATATATTAATAATTAAAATAATAAAATAAACCCCAAACGTTTGAGGTTGTAGGATTCGTTCAAAGCAACACACCATGAACTAAATACTTATAACTTCTTTTTAAAAAATGTTAATAACTATTGAATACATTTTACATCAAAATACCACGAAATTTAAAGAAAATATCAATTACTCAAGAATATTTTTAGAATACAGGTAAATAAATTACGATAAGTTTTATTACAAGGATTTTCTTCATAACAGAAATATAATTACCCCGATGAAATAATAATACTTATAACTAATATATATTTGTAATAATGTTTAGTACAGCACACAAAATAAACTTCGTGTATCCTGATTTAAAGTCATACTAGAGTAACAAGAATGTTGTTAATGACAGACCTCGGAATTTTGGAATTCTGGTCAATACTTGACTGGTACCTACTTCACTTTTCTAACTTTTACGCACCACCTAAAAACCTCGAGGCTATCTTGAACGTGCCCCCCCCATTGTTCCAAGCAATAGGACTCTTTAATGGAGAGTTAGAACTCTCTCTCTCTCTATCATACTATTAGACTTAAATATCGCCAGCCACGAAATCAATTATCTAATGAACCAGTTGACTAGTCTCTAAATTACCGCGGCCTTAGTAATAGTAATTAATGATGTTACATAATGAATCATTTAATATTATTAATCAGTTTATAAATATACATATGCTATTGTTTATTCGTAAATATACATTTCATATATGTTTATGAATATATATTTCACACCCATGCATATATATGTTATATATGTTTCGGATTATGTTATTGTATTTATTTTGTTTAATATTTAATATAGCTCGATTTCATTTAAATATTCATCAATATCTAGTTATGTCTAGCCGATGCATTTTACGCTATTAAAAATGCTTATTATCTCAAGAAAGTCATACATAAACGCGACAGGAGAAAATTAAAATTATTTTATATGATATTAAGTTTTTCACGATATAAGTATATGTTTATGAAGGGTAATGAAATATTTTTATAAATATTTTATGAGACTGGATAGTTAATTTTTTGGAGAGATAATGGAATAAAAAGAGCCCCTCAACATTTGGAAATATGCCATAAAATTACATGTATTTTTTTCGTTTCAACTTTGAATTTGAAAAATACTTCAAGACGGATGCATTGTAGCTGTAAATTGAAATTTGCTTTACGGCAAGGCAATATATAACGTTTTTTTCTTAAAGAATGTTCATCTACATAAATTAAACACAATAAATTTTTATTTTTTAAGCGTTAGTGTATTTTGTTGTAGGAAGAAAACATTACTAGACTGGAATCTGAAAATGACCTAAAATGGCAAATGAAAAAATCTCAACAAACAATATATCGTGTCTTGTATATTTAACATCTCTATATAACAAACTCATATATTTTTACTTTAAAAATATTTGAAAGGGGGATTTTTTTATTGATTTTAATGTACGACAGTAATTTTTTAGTAATACTAATTGCAAAAATTGCCCGATTTCGAGCTTACAGTTACACTTAAATTATTTGTAATTTTTAAATTAGAAATTTAATAACAACTCAATTTGATACATGAAATGTTCCTTAACTTATAGCACATATTTTCGGGTGTGATAGAACACGACAAATCATTATTTTGAATTCACGCAATAAAGTGCTAGAGAGGCTCTTATACTAAGTATAAAGGGAAAACAAATTCTACTTAAAACAGGATTTCACTAATGAGATTAATTTAACAAAAACCCCTGACCAATTGGGATGCAGCAGGTTGTCCGAGACGAAGGATCAATTTCGATGTTTGAAATAGTGCTGGCTATTTACAGTGAACTAAGAGAGGAAGATCACAATGGCCAACAGAATCGTCCACAGTTTGCTAACTGGGGAAGAAAGAATTTTCTGAAAGTTGGTGAATTTCCTAACTCTGAAATAAGCTGCGATCAAATTATTCTATTGACCGTTGGAATGGACAACAATTTTGATTTTATAGAAAATTTAAGCTACTAAAGTATTTTGAGGTCTTATATATATCCATTCTTTAGATAGATACATTTTTAGAATTATTAACAACATCGAAAATTTTAATTGCTAATGTTGATAGAGTTTATGTAGTTAGATATTTGATCACATTGTTCTGAGATTTCTTTACTCAACGTGCTGAAGTATTTGTCTGGTATTTTACTGAATGAATCGAAGCTGAGTAGGCATTAGAAATAGGATGTCTAAAGATCAGAATATACATAAGAACTTATTTTTGATCAATTTAATGCTAGTTATGTGAAAGGTAGGGAGAACGAGAAATTTTATTAAATATTATTTCTGATCTGTAAACAGTGAGAGAGATTTGACATTTTTTAGCAAACACAATAAAAACAAAGACCACAGTAGCCACCTATATTTGTGCTGCGGATAAGCGATGAGATGGGTGTGTACAAGAAATAACAAAAGGCCAAGACGCATTGCGTGCATGGGATTACAGAGAGCAATGCAAGGAAATATCAAAGATGGTACCAAGAACTTCTTCCAACTATAGATCCATTTCTACTGCGTGAACATTTCAACAACTGTACCAACAATGTGAAAGAGACTCTTTTTCAAGTTGCGTGCAGAATAAAGGGGCTTGGAAGGAGAGCAAGAACGTTGTCCATAATAGATAACATCGTTCAGCGTATCAGCTAACAGAGGCGGATTAAGCGGGTGTCGGACCTGGCGGCCGCCAGGGGCCCCAAGCTTGATGGATTCCACCAGTGGTGTAACAAAGAATATTAGTGCCCCCCCCTTCAAACTCGGGTTTGGGCCCCAAGCCCAAATATATATACAGAAAGGGCCATATTATATACAGAATAAAATGTTTTGGAGAAAATGGATATGGTAAAAATAATTGATGAATTTCCCAAAGAGAAATCAAACTTAAAGCTCTTAATTTTTTTGTATACAGTTAAGATTTTTCTTTAGCCGATGAGTTTTATTGTAATCAATACATTTTGTTTTGAGAATTTAAAGTAAGTGATTCTGTTCACTGTTTTAATGGTTCGACTCTTGAGCCTATGGGCCTCAAACCTTTTACCGCCAGGGGCCTCCAACTACTTTAACCCGCCTCTGTCAGCGAACGTCCTGAATGTAGAATGCGGATATTGTCTAAAATTGTTCATGAGCCATATCAGACTGAAGTTGTGGAGTGTACCTTTACAATATGCACAGCGTTCAGGTCATTACTTATGGTTTTATCGGCTACGTTTTGAGTTTACCCCGATATTTTTTAACAGAACTTTGTGGGTTAGGATCTTTCTAAATGTTTTATTACCTAACGAGTACGTTTTCAGACTAGAAAGGATTTCGAATTATCATGAGATAATCCGCAGGCTGAGTCCAGAGTTGTATCAATGGTGTTTAAGAATACATGTTTGTGTTGCAGTTATATATAACCATTTGTTTGAACCATATCTGGTGTAAATCGACTAGATGGACATTCATACCTTGAGTTTTCACAAAAGGTGTTGCCAGAACTACTGAACCCTATCTCAGCAAACATAACACGTCGCTTGTAGTTTCAACACGACGGGGCTACAGCCCATTATGGTGTGGATGTGAGAAACGCCTTTGATGACATGTATCTGGAATGATGGATTGTTCGTTGCGTCCAAATCAATCGCCCGGTCCACTCGCCCGATTTATCATCTTCCGATATATTTTTTCTCTGGGATCATACGAAAGGGCCTCATCGACACAGAAGACCTAGTTGCCCAGATATTTGTAACAGCTGACACCTTATGAGAGATGTCTGGTGTGTTTGGGAACAAAGTGGTTACTCCATCGAAAGTGTGAAGTCTGCATTATTTGCTGTCGATATTTTGAGTTGTTTGAAATTTTGATGCTATGGAAAAAAATAATTAGATTTTCTTAAAGGAATTTTTAAAAAAAACCTTATATATTGATGTTTTTCTATATCTTCTCCATTTGTTTTGTTTATCTTCAATTTATGACACAGCATATATCGCCCTCTATCATTTTATCACTTGAGTTCTGACCACGGATTACATATTGGTATATTGATTTGGGCTTGTCTCGTTATATGTTTTATCATCCCTAAGGTACATACCATGAGTTTAGGAAGACTATGGATCTCCTATTATTCAATACCATAGCCTCTGGAATACAAATATAAATCGAGTACCTTATGCGATGGGCAGTTTATTTATAAAATAAAAATCCTATCATAAATTTTTGGATGAAATTGAACTAAATACTAATGATTTCCTTTTAGAAATCTGATATGATAATTTCTGAAATTTAATAATATAATTAAAAAAAAGAACAATTGCATTTAAAATTACTATCATGTATACTGATTTGAAATAAATATATTTAGATGTAAAGTTTATTTTAAATATTATATATATATATATATATAATGAAGAAACGTCGATCGATTTTCTTTGGAAATTAAAGTATTTCGAAAAAAATCCCAAAGATATCAAAAAAGTAGCGTCTTTATTATTTAGAAGCGATGTTAGGAATGATGTTATCACTCTGTTTCGGTGATTTTTCAATTATTTTTATAGAAAGTCACCGATTAAAAATATGTTTGGTCTCATAATACTTTGTACCTGTCATTATAATCTGAATGCAGCCAAAAGTATCATATCAACAACGTGCATGACACCCTAATTAGGTTTTACAGTAAACCGGGGGGGAAATGCGATTTTGGGAGAACCAAAGTAAAATTCCTGTGACAAGTCATTGGATAGGGACAACATTCGCTTAACTCCGAGAAATCCGAAGTAATTAGATACATTTCCAGGCCATCAACTGTGCAGGAGCTCTAGAACTTTATGGGCCTAGCACAATGCTTCTCAGACTTTCAATACTTGCGACCCAATTTTCAATCATAATTTTCATTGCACCCCTCCCCCATACGATAACAATGTATTGAATGTAATAATACTGTACTTTGACGATAAAGCTATAATATGCGGTCTTAATTATAACCCTTACAAATTATCGAAATAAGTATTAAACTATGTAAGTATGTTATTTTTAAGTAATATATATCTTAAGTTACATTTAAGTAACAGAATAAGAGAATTAAGAACTGGAACAGATTGCGAAATAATTTTTAATTAAATTAAACATTTATTTCCTCAATCATCCATTTCTAATGTCAAATCATACAATTCCTATATCCTACCATTGTGAAATCGAACTTTTTTGCCATGGTTACTTTGAAGACAAAATAAAGATCTCAGCTAAACTCTGTAAAATAGACCTTAGAGTATCAATATCTATACTAAATTTTCCTCTGAAAAACTGCTCTGCAAGACAAGCCCATGTAAGTCACTAGTTAATATTAAACTTGTACACAATTTAGTATTGATAAATTAATTATCAAATACATTGTGCAGTACTGATACATTTATACCTATACTATATCAGTGTAAACGTGTGTTTTGATTTTTATAATGTCAGAATTTTTATTCTGTACTGCGCTTCCTTTTTTTAAAATTAATATTTTTCTTAAATAATCTTTCATTTTCTACTTTTCGATATGATCGCGCTCCCTACATAGAGTTATCACGTCCTCCTAGGGAGGTGCGCCCAACACTTTGAAAAACATTGGCCTAGCAAGTTACAATTGGGATTATATATTCAATTTCTGTGGTGTTGTGTTACTTTTTTTGAATTCGACCAAAAAAAAGCATTCTTCCGAGATCATCTTAGGCAGATAGGGCATTATACAAAATTTAAAATGAGCTTATCAGATGCCGATACACCAGATGTAGGTCACCCATTGTACAGGTGCATCGGCAATAGTAAGAGGAGTTTGTGCTTGCTTGGCACAAAGCGACTATGATGAAAGAGAGAAATACCTGTGGCGGGGATATCTATATAAACCAGCAACTGTCTCCGGACTGAGATGATCCTTTTGGTTCCGCGTAAGTTATATGCTTACGGGACGCAAAGTACCGAGTTAAATCCTCCTTCATTGGTGACCCTGAGAGCTTTGAAAAAACGCAACCTTCTTGCAGCAGTCGTGGTGTCATCCATCCACCGCAAATCCATCCACAAGCCGTCCATATCCCATCCACAAGCGGGTCAGACACATGACGCAAACAACAAGCCGTCTCACTCAAATGACGCAACCAATAAGCCGTCTCCTCTAAATGATGCAACCAATAAGCCGTCACACCTATTAACGCAATAACTTACACTCTCGCAACAACAACGATATCGTTCGTTTGCCTACCGACTCACTGGTAATGGAGTGTGTGGCGGTGGGATCTATATAAGCCAGAAACTGCCTCCAGACTGAGGTGATCATTTTGGTTCAGCGGTAAGTTATGTGCTTACGGAACGGAAGGTACCGAGTTCTATCCTCCTTCATATCTATCAAAAAACTAACTGTGGCACAAATTGAGAGTGAAGTACTCTGCAAACAGGAGGCATTGAGAAAATATTTTATACTTGAATATTCCGAGCTCGGATCCAGGTCATTTCGGATCGTACACTTTTAACCAACCTAACAGTGCCCTTCATGAAGTAAAACTCTCAAAGTGAGCACTTGCGTTGCAACGATATAATCTAATAGTATCATATTAAAAAGGTATACTGAGAATGGTAATGCGGGTACCTTAACAAGATTAGTTATAAACTCTTCTGTCTAACTTCAAAGCACGCAAGCAAAATCTTACATTTACTCCTCAGGTTTATATTTGTTTTAATATCATTCATATTTGTTTTTTCTTATTATGTATATCCCCTTTGTTTTCATCTTACTATAAAAAATTACTGTTTTTTCATTGGAGAGAGTTACATAGACTGTCCTGAGTTCTATCTGGATTACGTATGATGTGCATGTCGTATGAAAATGTTTCATGTGTCTTTTTAAGTGTGTGTTTTGCTCTATTATTTAGGTAGCATCATTGTCCGTAAGGCGATGGATAAGCTTTCCTTTAGTGGAAAGAGTAGGAAAAAAAATGGAGTTCGCTGATCGTTATGCTGCTGAGGCGGCTGCAAGTGAAACCGACAAAAACTGATTTAATCGTATTTGTGACATTTATCGTTTGCAATTTTAAAAAGAGTTTTGAACAGTTTGGAGAATTTGATGATATAGCGTTGTGAATGTGAAAAAAAAAAAAAAAAAAAAAGAAATCTATTGTGCTAACCAAGCTGTTATCTCTGTTTTAAATCATATTATAATGCAGTAGGACTTCTTTATTCCAAACACAAGCAAAAAATATATTAGTACTTAAACTTTAATAAAATATACTTTCTTAAATTGATTGTATATACATATCAGTGGTGCACACGAGGGAGGGGGGGGGTGTCCCGGCTCCGGACTCATTCCCATAGCCCTTGATTTTTTTCGATTGATTATAAAGCTATGCATATCACATGCAAAATTTAACTAAGTATTTTTTATTAATAATTAATCTTATTAATTAATGCTAATCATTTATTCAATAATTAATTTTTTACGGTTTTTTGTTCGCGAAAATCGACAAAATGAAAAGAATATTTTGGGCGGCGTATTGAAGCATAATATGAAAATGGTGGACTTTCAAACCTGCCCCCCTCCCTTTAAAAATTCCTGTGTACGCCACTGATATATATATATATATATATATAATTTTGTTTAACATGTTATACTTTAAATAATTTTATGTCAATCTTTATTGAAATTTCATGAGTCAAACTGTCAAATGTTCTTAAATTAAAAATGATTTTCATTTGCTGCTTGTTGCCTTAATTTGCATAAAAAACTTTTTTTCAATATTAATTACAATTTTTTTCCGAAATTATTATTCTTACTTATATTTTTAAACATTCATTGTTTATAATTTAAAAATAACATTAATTTATATTAATTACAATAAAAATAAACCTGAAAGATGAGCATCTTTTGTCTATTTTGTATATTCTACTTCCTTGAAATGGTTTTTTAAGTACCTTTTTTCCTACCTTACATGTTTTTTTTTTAAATCGTTTTAGCAAACATTTCACGAGTTGACTTATTTAAAATTAAAGTGATAGACCAACAATTTTTTTAAAAACAAGTTTAACATTCATCTATTATCTTTAATTATATTAGATTAAAATACTCATTTTTTATTAATATTTATAGTATCAAAGATGAATCCCAAATGTAATTAAATAAAAAACTTGATAAGTTAGATTTAAAGTATAAAATAAAAACTCTGAGAGTATTTAGAACAAAGGGGAGATTTAAGGGATTTGTTGCTTATAATATACACTGCTGGCCACCGTAAATGCAACACCCTGAAGGAAACACGCAAATAACATGAAATTTGCAACATGCATTAGCGGAGGTGAGATATGCAAATGATTAGAATTTCAGTGCAGACACACAGCAAGCACGCCTGTTGCGCCACCTCAAAGCGCTATTTAAGACTTGGAGATTTCGACGATTTCAAGTTCGGCAATTGTGTTTTTTTTGTGGTTTTTTCAAAAAACGATCAGTTATGTCATGTAGAAAAAAGCGATCAGCTTTTGATCAAGTATCCGAGTTCGACAGAGGAAGGATAGTGGTCTACCAAGATTGTGGATTATCTTTCAGGGAAATCGGTAGTCGTGTTGGACGAAACCAAACAACTGTAATGCGGATATGTGACCGTTGGATGCAGGAGGGTACGACGGACCGACGTGGAGGATCGCATCCACCTCAGTGCACCACTTCACGTGAGGACAGGCAAATTGTGCGCATGGCAGGGACAGATCCCTCAGTCACATCACGAACCATAGTACAGCACATTGAGTCTGTAACGCATCACTTAGTGTCTGCGCGTACCATTCGACGCCGTTTACAGCAGAGTGGTCTGTCCGTAAGACATCCATTTCTTGGTCTACCCTTGACGCAGAACCACAGACGTCTCCGCCGCCAATGGTGCGATGAAAGAAGGATGTGGGCGGCAGAATGGAATGAAGTTGTCTTTACTGACGAGTCACGCATCTGTCTGCAACACCACGATGGTCGGATTCGAGTCTGGAGACACCGTGGAGAGAGGATGCTGAACAGCTGCGTTATGCACCGCCACACTGGTCCTTCACCAGGTATTATGGTATGGGGCGGTATTTTGGATATCACTCTCGTACTTCTCTAGTACGAATTGCCGGTACTTTAAACAGCCAGTGCTACATCTCCGAGGTGTTGGAGCCAGTCGTCCTTCCCTACCTTCAGGGCTTGACCACAGCCATATTTCAACAGGATAATGCACGACCACACGTGGCACGCATTGTCCAAAGGTTCTTCAACAATCACCAGATTGAATTGCTTCCCTGGTCAGCTCGCTCTCTGGATCTTTCGCCGATAGAAAACATGTGGTCCATGGTTGCTCAATGATTGACCCAGATTACATCCCCAGCTGCCACACTAGATTAACTTTGGCAACGTGTGGAAGCTGCTTGGTCTGCTGTACCCCAAGAACACATCTAAAGTGTCTTTGAATCAATGCCGAGGCGTGTGGCAGCGGGGATCTGCAACAATGGTGGTTACTCTGGCTACTGATTCTGGCAGGAATCACACTTCAAATAAGTCTATAAATGTAATCATTTGATATTTGGTCAACATGTTATCTACAAAATAAATTTTGTTGTGCTATCTCTTGTCTTTCTTGGTGTTACATTTACGGTGGCCAGCAGTGTATATTTTTAATTAATTACATGTTAGAATCTCAATTTTAAAATTTATTGAACATAGGGTTTGCAGCCCCGGGATCCCGAAATCCCTGTGGTTTTTTCAAATCCCGGGATTAAAATAACTAATCCCAGGATTTAATTTTTTTTTGTCCAAATTACAATTTGAAATTTTTTTTTCAAAGTATTGCGAATCTGGTATTACATTTAATGTATCTTATTTAGTTTTTTTTTTTTACTGTATGTGTTTAATGTCAGTTTTCTTACGTGTTGATCCTTGAAGGGTTCCAGGTGGGTAGTTATGTTAAAACGTGAAATTTAATATGTTTTCTCTTATTTTCTTCTATAACTTTCTCCCCATCGCGAGTGGGGTCAGAAAACGGACATTTCTCCCACTCTCTGGGTTTCCGGTGTCAGGTAAATTGGACAGAGGCAATTAGAATTTTTGGAAGATATCTATTAGGGTTTCCAGCCCCGGGATCCCGGTGTTTTTTCCAATCCTGAAAATCCCGGGATTAAAATAACTAATATTGGAATTTAATTTTTGTCTAAATTATATTTAAAAAATTTTTTTCTCATAAAAATTTTCTAAGAATTTAACTAGTTACAAATTTATATTTTGTTTATGTAATATGTACGTAGAATTTTTTGGGCAGTTATAAGTGCTTTAGTAAAAAAAAAAATATGCACAGCTCTCATTTCTCGTATGGGAGAACGTCGCCAATTTTTAATCATAATTTTCATCGTGCACCCCCTCATACAATAATAAAGTATTAAATGCAATACTAATGTACTTAAAAGTAAAAGCTACAATACGATTCAATGGCGAACGTACAACCCTGCACCACGGAAGGAGAGATTCAAGGGGACCCAAAGTACCAGAGTCTGCAGCCCCGGGATCCCCGGGGTTTTTTCAAATCCCGGGATTTAATTTTTGTCTGAATTATATTTTGAAATTTTTCAAAGTATTGTGAATCTGGTATTACATTTAATGTATCTTATTTACTTTTTGTACTGTGTACGTTTAATGTTAGTTTTCTTACGTATTGAACCTTGAAGGGTTCGAGGAAGAAGTGTATGTTAAACCGTGAAATTTCCTATGTTTTCTCTTATTTTCATCTGTAACCATTCTCCCCATCGCGAGTGGGGTCAGAAAACGGACATTTCTCCCAACCTCAGGATGTCCGGTGTCAGCTAACTTGGACAGATGCATTTAGAATTTTTAGAAGATATCTAGTAGGGTTTTCAGCCCTAGGATCCCGGAATTTCGAAGCCCCTGGATCAATCCGGAAATCCCGGGATTAAAATAACTAATTCCGGGATTTATTTTTTGTCTAAATTATATTTAAAAATTTTTTTCTCAAATATTTTTTAAGAATTTAATTTTTCTAAGATTTATATTCTGTTTATGAAATATGCACTTAGAATTTTTTTGCGCAATTATAAGGGCTATATCTAAAAAAATATATGCACAGTTTGGGAGAACGTCGCAAAGATCTAAGAGGCTCACTGCAATGTTTACACAATAATACAAACAATATCACAAGAATAGATTTTGTCACAGTTCCTTCTTCAATTAAATGCCTTTAATTAATAGCGAACCTGCTTGGAAGACTTGAAACACACTTCAAATCCCATTTCATTACTAAAAGCTCATACAACTGGATCTTCAATTTCAAATGAGGTAACACTTAAAATTGATTCATATTCCGATTCAATAACTGGATCAATTTATACATACAAAAACCATTCAGTGTGGTAGAAGAACTAAATAAAGTTATCAAAGAGGTATATGCACCAAAGCAGTCTATTAGATTTGAGACACTGTCAGCAAAAATTCAAAAAGAGAGAGAAATGTCTCTTTTTTAAAAATGGAGGCGGACATGGTGACTACCAGAATAGAACATATTCTTATTAAATGACGGTAATATCTACTAGTAAAGAATCCGAACGTGCATTTTCTTAGGCAGGACAAATTGTAACAGAAATAGAAGCCGTTTCAACGATGAAACGCTGGACGAGCTGTGTTTTTATAAGCTTATTTACAGAAACACAACAGATGAAGAAATGCTTTTTTTTCAAAAAAATTTAATTTGGTACTACTCTTATTTGTTTTTTATGATGAATTAATTTTTTATGTGTTTCATTAAAATAATATTAAATTAATTTTTAATTATATTTTCAGTTTTATTATGCAATTTCAACTATGCTAATATGTAAGTATTTTTAATAAATAGTCCAATCCTAATTCCGGGACCAATCCCGCGATTTGGATAATGTAATCCCGAAATCCCGGGATTGAAAATATGACACGGGATTGCAAACCCTAATTGAATAGTTCGATTTGCATTCTATGTCAGAATAACGAAATATAAATACAAGGTGGGGCGTGGAAACTTCCTTTTTTGAAAATGCGACAAAACACACTACATGTTTCATTCGACTTTATTGTTATTTTCTGCCTACCACACGTCATTGGATTTTTGAATTTACACAGTTTTAAACACAATGTCAGTTAAATGTCTCCATTATCAATACATTGATGCAGTCGATTTCAAAAATTTTGAGCCACCTTATCAAGCATATCGACATGGATATTGTCAATTTTGGCGCGGATGTTGTTCCGTAGGTCTTTCAGGGTCTTGGATCTATCTCTTTGTAAACTAGGGACTTGAAATAAGCCCACAGGAAGTAATCAAGAAGGGATAAATCAGGTGAGCACATGGGCCAGTTTACGTCCCCTCGCAGGGAAATCAGTCATTGGGGGAAGGCTGCTCTTAAAACACCCATGGAAACCCTGAAGATGTGGACTGTGGCCCCATCTTGTTGTAACTACACGTTATCAATATCTCTTTCTTGGAGAGCGGGTAAGAAGAGTTGTTGGATCATTGTCTGAATCGACACGCGAACTCGTTCCACATTTTCTGGTGTTCTAACTGTCTTCGGAGGTCTTTTCCTTTATTTGGAGACATTCCCCGTTGCTCAGAAGGCATCCATTCACATTAAAACACATTTCCGATCATGAGAAACACGACTTCGTGGAGGAATATCGAAGTGACGACGAAAGAAACGTTGCAATCCAACCACCAACCGACCGTTCGAGAAAAACGCCTCCACGGCAAAAGCGCCCTGCACCCTCTATCACAACATGTTTAAGACTGAGACGGGCAAAAGCACAAATATCCCACTTCACCCCTTCCACCGAACCCCTCCACTTGGCCCTCCTCTCCCTATGAGCATTACTGCAACATGTTCAAAAAAGGAAGCTTCCGAGCCCCGCCCCTATACATTATTGGAACAGTTAATGTCTTGTATAGTTCAGTAATGATACAAAAATATTTAAACACAAAAGAAAAACATAATTTTTTACTCAATTCAATTATGGCTTAAATCTTAAGGAGCCAAGACGTGTTTCACATTTCGGGATATCGATTTTTTGATTTTTACCTTAAAAAAAAGTAAATTTAATGCTGAATCCAAAAATGTCTAACATGTATAGGTTTAAAGCTTAATACCCGAGTAATTGCAGTTTTAAAATGTAAACAACAGCTATTGCGGTTACAACAAATGTCTTTGTATCTGGAGAAAAGTATATATCTACACACATTCTCTCACAGAACCAGTTCTTGTCAAGATTAATAACATAATTACAAACATATACATAATTTTTAAACATGTATTTAGAGACTTAACTGTGAAAGAAATTTTACTAAAATGTTTGCATGACCCTACCCAGAACCCAAATGAAAGCTTCAAAAACTGTATATGGAATCAAGTTCAAAAAAACATAATTGTGAGCAAAAAAAATTTTTTTTGCAAATTGGTGTAATGGACGCAGTGATATGCTTTAATGAAGATGCACATGCAGGAACAAAATTATTAGGAGCAATAAAAATAAATCTTATAATAAACACTTCTGAAGGCCTTCGAAAAATTGACAAAGTTAGAATTTGTGAAGCCGAGATGACAGTTTAAAAAGCCAGCAAAGGGGCCAAGACTATTGAAAGACAAAATAAAAGGAAGAAGGATGCTTTAGAAGTGTTCATGCAAGATGAATACAAATCTGGAATATTTTAAGTATCAAATTTTAGTAAGCTGTACCATTTTATTTAGTTTTTTTCATATTACTCAAAATGTGTTTTTTTTTTAGTTTTTAGGTACATCCGCTTGATAAAAAAAAAGGACAGAACTACTAATTCGTATTATCTAATATTCTCTAAAAGTGAGTATAGAATGATGTTTACACTTTCGTAACCCTATAACAAAGTGGATTTCCGCAAAACCAATTTAGGTGGATCTCTACTCCATAAAACAAACATGGAAGCCAAATTTCAAATCTAAATCTAATAGGGTAAAAACAAAATTTTTACTTTCAATACCCCCCCCCCCCCCACCTCATAATTCCGTTGAGAGTCGTTCTCCCAAAAACCGTTCTTAGCGGATTTAAATTCAACAAAAGAAAAATGTACAAATTCCATTATTATAGTTCTTGTAGTTCGAAAAAAGAAATTTTTTGTCAGCACGCTCCAGTAACCCCTTGCTCCCCCAGGAGTTGATTCCCGTCAAATGCATTCTTAGTGGATCCCTATTCAACAAAAGGAACATGCTTAACAAATTTCAAGTACAGAGGTCTAACAATTCTGAAACAGGATTTTTCCCTATAACTTCCCTTCACCCCTTGCAACCCTCCTTGGGTGTCGATTTTTGTTTTACTCTTTGTTTGAGGAACTCTATTCCATGAAAGGAACATGCCTACCAATTTTCAAGCAGGTAGATCGAATAGTTTAAAAACGGAAATATTTATCTATTACGCCCCTTAATCCCCCGAAATGAAGTGGCCGCGGTGGCCAAGTGGTCTAGGCATCGGATCATGGCTAGCGTGTCATGAGTTCGATCCCAGTACCACTAAAGATCCGCCGCGTAGGGGAGCGATGCACGTTAAATTTGTCGAGAGCTCAAATGTCCTCCCGTTGGTGTGGTGTGGTAGTTAGGAGAGGGGAGTGCCAGCTCAGGTGTCGTCCACGTCACTTGACCATGGTGACCACGTCACAATCATGTGCAAAAGGAACAGAATAATATATACGTAGGAATATTTATTATATGTGTAGTAAATAGTTCTCAGCTTTATCCCTTGATAATTTATGATGAATAAAACATGCGCATTAAATTATTGATTATCAATAGTGTTAGATGAATTTAAAATGGTATACGAGTGTATAATATTCCGTTATAGTATTCATAAAGGTTGATCCATAATATTCTACGTTTTTTAAAAAAACTGTTAATTAAGTAATATTAAGGTACTGTACTTAATATACCGTAAATTAATTAGAAGAGAGTTCTAAGAGAAACCTAAAATTGCGAATGCAACATACGGGCTTCTTTTTAACTGATTACAAATTGGTATCTTCTGTAATTGATGTAATACTCAAGTATTATATCATTTAGAAATTATTTTTAATCCTCTTGATGTGTTTTTTGATTTCAGAAAAAATATAATTGAGCTATTTATTTACTATGACCTTAGACTTTAATTGGAATAAAAAAAGAGAAAAGGGAGAAAATCAAGGCTGTTCGGATCTACATCAGCATCAATAGGATACTTATCCATGCTATCCTTTCAATTGTACTTGAGAATGTTTTTTAATTTTTAATTCGATTGAAGTATGATAAACAAATACTTAAGAAAACTGTTAATGATTTGAAATTTGTTATCAATAAAGGCAAGTATTGTGTATAGAATAATTTTCAGAACTAGGAATTATTCCAAATATGTAGGTATTTCAATTATCCGGGAACTGATAACCAAGTATGCATTTTTTAAAGGAACACAAGGCAAGAACATTATTGTATATTTCTACTGGTTGCCCAGTGGCATAACTTACACCCCTACAGCTCCCGCATCACGGGGGTAGGGGGTAGGGTTCTAGAGGGCCCTGAAACCTGACTGCCTCTAAGCACCTACCCTTTGTAATATCCAACTTGAGAGCCCAAAACCTGACTTTGCAGGGGACCCCAAATGTTCTCCGTTACGCCACTGAGGTTGCCTATTTATTAACTAAGAGGCATGCAATTTCATTTCATAGGTTATTGTAATATATCTGATTTTCAAATTAACGAGACTCGTTTCTTTTAATTTTATTAAAATAACTACAAATCTGTTTTATATTTTTTTCCCAAGGCGTGAGTAACGAAAAAAAAAACTGTTTTTTACTGTTGTTAACTCTTAATCTTACAGAGAAATGGAAATTTATGATAATATTGCCCCTTAAATATAAATGACCGAGCATCAATTTGACTGTGGTACCTGGACTGAATGGTCCACACTGACCTGGTTGGTAGAGAATGAATTCGTAACTAATGGGTCACGGGTTCAGTTATCTTCTTTGCGAAAACTATCGTCTGGCAAAACTTAATGCACGATAAGTTAAGGGGTATCGGAACGCTCTATACTGATAATGTTAAAAAGGGCTTTTTCAATGTACCTTTTCTAAAAACGTGTTGGAAATACAATCCCAAATGTTTTTTTGCAAGTTAAGCATACATCTAATATTATACTGAAATGAGCGTTTTTTGAAATTTCCATTAGTTTTTCTTTAAAATTTTTATTTGATGTATAGTGAGAAAACGGTGTTTTTCGACAGAAAAAAAATTATAAAAAAAAATGTATACAAAATTTTGCTAAAAGCTCATTTCGATATATACTAGAATATATAAAGAATGTGTCATGTAAGTTTTGTTGACATCAGATATATACTTTCTGAGAAAAGGTACATCGAACCTTCAAAAGTGACATTTTGAAAAAAACACATTTTTATAAAAAAAAGTTACCTTATCAAAACATTCCAGCTCCATATTCCAAATTTTCAGCATTTTTTAAATTTTCATCTTCTTGTTTCATTCTTTTAAGTCTTTTTGCTTTTCTAGTCTCATTTTCTGTAAATTGGCATATCTTACCCTTGTACTGCTCTCTTTGTCGAGATGTTCCATGCAGCAAGTCGCATAATATCCTCGCTCTATGTTAATTTTTTAAAAATATCCAGCTTTGTTGCATTTCCTTTATTAAAGGATGCAATAGCATTATATGTACCAAAGGAAAGTGTTTCTATGTGCACAAATGTCTTTTTGGAGACACGAGACCAAATAACATTATTAATGCTTTCATTCGGATTCTGCGTGTTTCCATGCAAGCACTTTTTCAATAATTCTGGATCCGAAAGGTCCCTAAAAATAGGCCTAATGGCTTCAACAACAGCAACTGGATGTTTATGTTTGTGGAGATAAAGTTTATTTTCCAATTGAGCCTTCTTACACTGACACCATGTGTCAAGACCTGATGGACAAAATCTATGCTGGGGATTTTTATCCGTAGCTATTTTGTGAAGAAATATTGACCATATATATAGCTTGTTTCATACACTTTACATTTGATAAATTTCTTCAAATGGCAAGACCATGATATGTTTGCAATTGATCAATAGTTGCTTCTGTTAATCTATTTTTGCCACATAATACTTTGCCATCTGAAAATTTTTGCCCCCTCATTTTTTGCTTTGAAATGTCGGAGGCGAGATCCCATCCGTTTCATAACATGCCCTAAAGAAATTTTAAAAAATGACGTCAAACTTCAAGCTGACCCAAGAGGAAGTGCAATGTTACCTTTTTTCTGTCCATTTAAATCGGTGACTCGCGTTTAGACGATTCTTTAAAAACAAAATTTTAGCACTTCTAATTAAGCTAGAGATAAAAAAATGAGGTAATTTTTGGAAAGGTAATGAGCTGAAGAATTTAAAATGCAATAACCTGAAATTCACCTTTTAAAAAATTTTTACCTTTCCAACTCCCTTAATCGAAGCTTCTAGTCCGCAACTTGAAACTGCTATAAAGAGTTGAGAGCTAGCTTGACCCCTTCATCTAACCGTAGCTTAAAATTGCAAGTCATATTTACAAAGTTTAGTGAACTTTTGAATAGGGGAGATATAGAAGCAGCTGGAAATGCTTAATAAACAAACAAATAAACGCGGTCCCTGTTTATAGTGTTCCTTTGAGTTGGTACAAATAGGCAGCTAGTAATACGTAATAGGCAAGCAAACTCACCTGATTGTTGAAACAACGTCTTGCATTGTGCCACTTAAATTTTAGGGAGATAAACGCAATAGGGAATTCTTTCTCAAAGAAGTTTTGAAATTTTCAATATTCACTTTGGGACAATAAACTACTCGGTAATTTAAAGATAGTATTGAGATTGAAGATGGTCTCAAAAGTTCTCTTAAGAGTCTCTCAGTTAAAATATTCTCAAGAAGATGTCCACAATATGTTGCTTAATGTTTTGATGTATTTTTAATCAACAAAATGATACTTGAAATATTCTTTTCAATATTCTAATAAATTCGTAGTTATTAGATGAATGCATCAAAATCTTCTAAGATCCAAAGATCTTCACAAGTCCCGAAAATAAATTGAATCTTCTTACGATAATAGATCCACTCTATAATTACACACTCTAACTTAATTGAAAGGAGATTCTTAATTGGAAACAAAATTAATTACTAGTTTTCACCAATTCGTAACGTCTGTAAAACTTAAAATGGAAGTCAAAACGATCATCTAATAAAATTTTCTTTCCTTTCAATTTTAAATTATGAAATAATAGACAGTTTTTTTCCCACTACAACGTACAGCAATCCTTCCGTTTGTTAATTAAAAGTGGGAGAATTCTTTTTCCTTATTTGTATCCTAAGAAAAGCATGTTTCTTTTACAAAATGATATAAGGCAAACAAAGCTATTAATCAAAGATATAAAGACTTTTTTTCACTATTGTTAATGATGCTTATTTCCCTCTATAAAACTTATAAATCATGCGACAGACTTTACTGTAATAACTCTAATAATCATATTCTGCAGGGAAAAAAATTAACAATTTCTTTTTTTCTTTTAGGGAACCTAAACATGAATACAGTGGACCTCAACAAGATTTGTTAGGAGGCTTATATTATTTCTGATAATTGATGATGGACTTGAACACAATCCATCAAATGCAGTGATATATGCAAATACCGTAACTTGAAAAGTAAAACTTTTTTTAAGCAAATTCACTTCTCCAAAAGCGAAAAAACCAAGATTGATGATTCTAATACAATTTGAATTTCTAAATGCCGTATTGGCTTTTTGAGTCATTTTTCAACTGCATCGTTTCTTATTTTGTAATATTATGAGTTTTATTCGACACTAAGAAACGAAAGTTTTCCAATTCCATGCCATTAGAATAAAATTTTTCAAATTGGATTTAAAGATAATCTAATATGTCATTAAAATGAAATAATTCTTTTGAAGTACAAAATATTTGAGAGGGGCAGAATATTTTCTTTGCAAGAGGAAATATTTTATAAGGGAAAAAAATGTTCAATCATATTTCGTACTTTGGGTAAGCTATATATATATATTTCAGATATAATAATCATTTATTTTTTAATACATTACTTCATATTTTTACTCATGTTATATATATATTAATATTTCAAATATTTATTAATATTTAATTACAACACAGAGTATTGGCAAATACAGGCGAAGGTTGGCTAGCCACAAAACTTTGTTTAAACCTACAATCTTAGTTCCTAAGGCCAGGAGTTTGCTATAGTACGTGGCTAATATACTTTTTACTTATCTTAGGTTCATAATTATTTTGTATATATTTCTGAATTTTATATATATATACTAACCATTTTACCCACCCACTTCGCTGGGTAGTTCATGAAGTTGTAGACTATATATTGTTTAAAATTATTGTTATTCAAGTCTTAGCATTAAACTTTCAATTCTATCGAAAAACATTCTTATAATTCTCGCCTCTTGACTTAAAAAGGACAAACGTCCCCGAAACCCTTTTGGAAGTCAACATGCGTGGCAAACTTCAAGTCTCTAGGTCCATTAGTTCAAAAGCGGGATTTTTTTAAAAAAAATCTATAATACCCCTATAATCCCACTTGGGAGTCGATTTCGCAACTTGGGAATCGATTTAACAAAGGAAACATGCTTACCAATTTTAAAGTTTACAGGTTTCGTGATGAGTGAGTGAGTCGCGCTTTTCTTCTATCACTTTTATATATTTTTTGATATATACTTCCAATGTTCACATAGACTGTTGACATATATTTAAAATAAAAATATGTAGAGACTGTTGCAAATAATGCAGAGATTGAAAATTCATACAGACCGGTGAAATATATCTATCTATCAATAATAGTACTAATACATATCGACTGTCAAGCGAATCATAGATGTATATTGAAAAAGAGATATAATATCAACGCTATTGTGATATTTGTGGTTTGGATAGACAATAATTGTCTCCTTTGATCAACGTGAGACTTATTAGAGGCAGATATCGTAATTTTGGGCATTAATCCAGCGACAAAGACATCTAAGTTAATTATATATCCTTCTCTTTTCTGACAACAACATGTAATGACTTTATATAAATTTGAACTCCATTCAACCCCAACATTTTTCTTTATTCTATTTCTCTGGTGGATTTCAGTTGATTTTTATTTTTGTCGCACACTAAAGCAAGACGAAGGCCATTGGTGACTGACCTCGTAATTTAGAACCACGGTTAAGTGATGAGGATGGCACCTGAGATGGCCACCCTCTCCCGATTTCCTCATTACGCCCCAACGGGAGGACTTTGAACCCTTTGAAAGGTTTTTCGTACATCTGCTTCTCTTCATGTCAGGTCTTCAGTGGCAATAGTTTTCGAATCCATATTTCAACAACGCAGGCCATGACTTCGTGACCATGACCACTCAGCTACCCCGGCCATAGTCTCTGATGGAATCAGGAGTCGAATCTACAACTACATTCAAGCATCATCACCCACAAGATTCGTGACCTTAATCATTGGACTGCTTCTGGATTTCCTAGAATGATGGTCATTAAAATGTTTTTTTTTTTTTAAAAAAATTACATGAAATTTGAAGGTTGTTTTAAATAGCAAAATTTCATTGTTGTGTATTTGAGTTGCATAACATTTACTCGTAACGATAATAAAAACTTTTTTTCGCTGCATAATTCAGTTTAAAATGGCATATGAAATGTCTAATTATTTAGCAACTCATTGAATCATTATTTTAAAATTTAGAAAAGAGATTTACCCAATTTTGAAAAATGTAGCATATCACTTATTTATTCTAAAGGCGCAGTAACTTGGCTTTTCAAGTAATGGATAAAAAGCAGGTCATGTACAGGAAGCACCCCCTCGATTATTCAGAATGAATGGAAAACAAGAAATCTTGGATAACGAAAATCTCTGTTAAAACATTAAATAAAAAAAAAAATAGTATCTGTAAAGAGCTTAGTTGATCCATATTGCTGGCTAAAATAAGAAAGTAAACTCATCTGCTTCGTCTATTCAATAACGTGGATTTCGCCGAATTTATTTTTCTAAGTTAATTTTTTCTTGGTGTTCTAAATAAACAAGAGCTTCAATGCGTATTAGAGCAGAATTGTGTCTTACACTCACTCCTCTTCTTTTTGTACGGTGACTAGGTTCGTTGTCTAAAAGTGACACAGCTTTCTGCAGCAAACAAAAAGATTCGAGTTATTCAATCACTAATGGAATGAAGTTTGTTTTAAGGCAGACAGTAAATATTTCTCTAACCCTCCAAACTGACTTATTGCAATTATAATTAACTAGTAAATTATTTACATCCTTAACTTTAGAGAAAGTTCAGGGATTTCTTGTAGTTCCCGTAACTAATAACGCGGGAGAAACTCTGTTGAAGAAACTGGTGTACAAGGGGTGATCAAATGAAAAGGTACGAAACGACATAAAAAGGAAACAGTTAAATATTTGCATATTCCGCCAAGGGAGAATGTAGCGAGACATCTCGGGATGCCATTGGAGACTCTGACTGGGATCGGATCATGCGCGGGTGCCCGCATGCGCAGGAGAGAGCAAAGGCTCTTATAAAAAGCGGCGTCCAAATGATGCGAGCACAGAATGACTCGAGCACAGAAAAAGCATTAACTCCGATGTGTACTGTGAGACACTCCGACGCCTACGCAGGTCCATCAAGAACAAAAGACCGGGGCTGCTCACGGAAAGTGTGGTTCTGCTCCATGATAACGCGCGTCCACACGTCTCCAGAGTCACACAAATGGAACTGGACAAGTTCCAATGGGAGACGTTGGACCATCCTTCCTACAGTCCGGACATGTCACCCTGCGATTTCCATGTGTTTGGTCCACTGAAGAAACACCTGAAAGGAAAGCGCTTCAACTCGGACGACGTACTCAAGGACACTGTGAAGGACTGGGTCTCGTCACAGCCACAGGAATTCCGGGAACAAGGAATCCTGCGGCTTGTTCATCAGTGGGATCGTTGTGCTCAGGCCTATGGTGTATATTTTGAATAAAGTCTATATTTGTACCCACCGTGTCGTTTCGTACCTTTTCATTTGATCACCCCTTGTACTTATATTACATGTTAGAAGGATAGAAAAAATTTCTTTCAGAATTTAAAAACCTACCTATGCGGGGAAGATGTTCTCTAGTATATAGACAAAAATAAATAAATAAATAATTAATTTTTAAGTTAAGTACTGCTACAAGAGGGATGAAGTTTAAGTGTTTGAGCTTTTTTTATGGTAAAATATAAAGTCATTTTTGTTAAAGAAAAACAGTACTTTTATACGATGAGAGGACACCATTTATTGAGATGAGAGGACATCTACTAAACAGTTACAAGAAAATATTCATCAGGTACGTTTAACAGCTTCTTTAGTATTGAATTTTAACAAAACCTTCTGTCAAAATTACAGTGCATTATAAAGTGTACGTCGGAAAAAAACTTGGATCAGACTTACTGGACAGTGAGGGGGAGACAGAGCTGGAGGTTATAAAATGTTGCAATGTATATAGTATTTTTCACTACTCAGTACCCACTTATAAATAATCATCGTTTTTCGTTATTTATTTTTAAGAAAAATAATTTTATTTTGGTCTAAAATCATCTAACTAAAGCTGTATTTTTTGAAATTTCAAATGCTTTGTAGCAATATTAAATTTTGAAATTAGTTTTTTAAATTATTTTACTCCTTATCGTGTAACGGGCTTATCCCCGTTTTTCCTTACAAACCTCTTAGGGAATAACTTTCTTTAAACATTATTTAATTGAAAACTTCCTCCCGAAGAAGAAGACGCGGTCTATGTAAATTATGTCATATATTTAAATATTAGCTTTCGGGTTCGAGTAGGAGAGAGAATGGTTAGAAGCTAAACGATAGTATGAAGATTAACGTAAGATAAAGCAAAGCTAGACGAGAGTACTTCGTAGAGTATTTGATTAATATTAAGATTGACGATTCAGTCATTTAGTTGTTAAATTGGATTCGGTCGGTTTGGATTGGGTACTTTAGAAATTATCTTCAAATATTACAAGGTGTATTGCCTGGAAGTGCAAAGTATTAGTGATCCGATTTATTATTTATTTTGTCTGCTTCGCGATTACTTCCTTATTTATCAATTGGTGCATTTCTTAACTTAGATTTCTGAATTTGTGTTGTTTTTGAGAACAGTAAATAAATTGTGTTGTTTTGACTATGGTTCGTTTTCCTTCTAACGCTTGCACGCTAATGGATGGGATAGTTCATCCATGAAAAAGGTAGGTTTCGATAAATAACATCCTCCCCCCTTATAATCCCGACCCGCCCTATAGCAGGTTTAATTTTCGGTAAAAAATTACATCTTTTGTGTGTCAGACGTGAGCTTATAGATTTATTTGATGATTAATCTTTTTAAAAAAAGGAGGAATTATGAGTTTTTAAAGTTTCTGACGATGGTGTCCCGGATAATCTAGAATCTCCTGTAATTCATAACAAAGAGACTATCTCGTAGCAAGCTCTCAGGCATTTTAAATTTATCGGAAATAAAAATTCGCATGTTGGTTGATAAGGAGAGTTACAGCTTAGGAGATGAACATCATGGTTAAAAATTGCGATGTATACTGAATGGGTTCAGCAGGTTTCTAAGTCAAACAGAAGAAGTGTGGAAAAGACACCAAACAAACAAGCTTATTAGACCATTTAAAATGAAACTAGTTCATTAGATCGAATTAAAGCGATATCATTCAATATAGTTTTATATATTAAATAAAACAAGGTTGCAGAAAATTCTACGTTCAGGGCCGGCTCTAGGGCCAGACAAATCGGACGCCTGCCCGGGGCGGAAAATTTTAAGGACGGCATTTGGATCGAATTTGGGAAATATTTTTATTACAAAAAAATTTTATGTATTTTCTAAAATATAATTGGATGGGAATTTTGTATTTCATTTAACGTACCTTATTTCCTTATTTTGTAATCTGTTTGATTCCAGTTTTCTTTCTTATCGAAATTTGAAGGGCTCGAGGCGGGAGTACATGTTATATCATGAAATTTGATGTTTACACATCTTTCACTAGTAACTTTCTCCCCATTCCGGAGTAGGGTCACAACGGACATTCCTTTCATCGCAGAGTGGCCGGTGTCAACTATTCAAAAAGGGACAGGGGTAATAAGAGTTTTTGGTGGATAGAGAGCCACAGTAGATGTTTTATTTTAGTCTCGAGGGTAGTTACTATAAGTTTAAATAAACGCTTGTGATCCCCACCATCAGTAGACTCTTTTTCGAAGAAATTAGCCTGCCGAAATGGTCGATCTCTTCTCTTACATTTTGCTCGTTGCAAATAATAACAGGTAATTATGTTCATAATTTCGAATAATTTTGTATTTTTTAAGACTTAAAATAATAATTGTCATGCTGCCTTTTTGTTCGCAAGAATTATTCAAGTTTTATAGGTGTGTATCTATGTGAACAATTAATCTTTTTTAATTATAATTTTTTTATTTGGTGAGAGGGGCGGCATTTTCCATTTTTTTTTTCCGGATTGGCAAAACTGCTGGATCCAGCCCTGCTACGTTAACGAATATACAGCTTAAAGCAGGGTTGGGTGTTTGTTTTTGGTCGAGGGCTTGCCTCATTGCGAAATCGGAAGATACCGGAGAGTCACACCTTTTTTTAAAATTATTGTATTCGTTAACTAAATTTGCATTTCAGAAAAGTTATAAATTGCTCCATAAAAATCACTCAGTATAAGTTAAATAAAATATTGCCAGTTTGATTCAATTTATTTATTCTGCTAATTTCATTTCCTCTTTAGCTGAAAGAACATTTAATTTTAGAATCAGTTCAATGAGACAAATGCACCGTATAACAATCTTCTACAATTTTTTTGAAATAAGGAGTGAGATTGTTTGTAGAAATTCTCATCACAGCCTCCAAGTTAAAGTCAGCCAACTTACATCTTTACTTACTCTTGTTTATCTTCATACAAGAAAAACTTTGCTCACACAAATCTAACACATCACTCAATAAGTCCCGGGCCTAACTAATAAAACAACGACTTTTAGGCAAAACTGAACTTTATTTATCAAGAATGATACATTCAGCTTCGCTCTTCAAATTTTTAAATACCTTTTTCGTAGAACAATTTGTTTTTGCTCCCCAAAAAGGCTTCAACTTCGTCAATCACTTCTTCATTTGAGCCAAACCTCTTTCCCTGAAGCATTCTTTTAAGGTTTGCAAAAAACCAGTAGTCCATGGGGGCAAGATCTGGACTGTACGGTGGGTGGGAAAGTATTTCGAAGCGCATTGTTTTTCTTGAACAGTGTTTTTCTCCATCACAAAGCAATGTTAACTCACGAAATTCTTTTACATCTATAGTTTATTAACAAACAAAAGTTGCTTCACTAAAATCTCTGTAACTTTTCAACTAAACAAGATATTATCACGAAATTTTGACACGTGCCGTTTGAATGATGCGTTATGTCGACACAAATAGAGAAAATATTTTCTCTATTTGGTTTTCAGACTGTCTTGGCGAGCCGTATAAAAATTCTTTGGGGACCACTATTTCCCCACCCTGGACTTAAAGCATCAAATAAAATGACTCATTACTTGACAGTTTCATTTTTTCATAAAGCGTTTGGAATAAACGATAAGGAAGCGAACAAATTTTTTAAGAAAATGTAAAACTGGAAAACATGTAACGTATAATTTATCGGACAGTTTCCTAGGAAATTGATTTGTCCTATCTAATCAAAATTCCAAATCTAGACTGACTCTTTTTCATTTTGAATAAAATAAAACTGTACAATTTGTATTTGTATGATGTTACAGTAATATCAGTCTTCTGTATTTAGAAGATTTCGAATTCTCTAAAATGATTGAAATCTGAATAATCGCGAGCTATTTTTTATTTATTATTATTATTGTAAAATTGACATTTTCCACGAAATGTCAATGAACTCAAATCGATAAATCGAATATAAAATGAGACGAATGTGATGAGAGAAACTGAATTGCTAAGTCGATCATAGCAACCCGTTCTTTTTTTTACAATTTAATATGTACAAAACATTTTTATCAAGAACTGTTCGGAGGTAATTCATACTCTTATATTCAATTACCGTCATAAGTCCAATAATATGCTAGTATTAAAATGCACTCTGCTGAAAACAAATTTTAAAGCTACTTTATGATTATTAATTCGTACGATTTTTTTAAAAAATTATTCCACAAAGCAGTATTAGTAATGATAATAATTATAACAAAATTAAATTAAGGTATCTGACTACTTGCGAAAACTTTATTTAAAAAAAATTGAGATAAGGGGATTTTTTTGTTGTTTTTTAGATTTGTTTAGTACATTTTAAGAAAAATATGTGCTAAAATTAAGAAGAGAAAAAGAAATTATTATTACTAAAGTGGGGAAAAAATGGATAAAAATTTACAAAAAAATAACATAAACGTGGCCCATTCTGTACCAAAAGTTTATCAACAAACTTTCAATTTTTCAATTCTGATGTGTTGCTATGTTATTCATTTTTTAAATGACCTTCAGGATCAGAGATATTTAATTTTTACAAAAACTAGAGCACTTTATCTTACTTATTATATGAAATTGCTAGAAAAACAGTGATTATATTAACACAAGGGACTGTAAATTTTGCAATAAAACAGTGATTGATAAGTTGAAGGTTAAAACACTTCTACTATCATACAGAACATACATATTTCAGTTAATTATTTTCAAAACTTTTTGAGCTATCTCTCTGTTCCCGTTTGAGCATTTAAAAAAACAAAAACATTTCCAGTAAAATGCATTTTTAAGTATGACATCTTTGCTTAAAGTATTGAAACTACTTTTACTAAAACACTTGTAGTTTTTGTTCTAGAGAACGTAAAATAATAAACTTGATATTTTTATTAAGCTAATAAGATGGCCTATAAAATAAAACCATAAAATATTGTCAATTCTTTGCAAAATTCACAATTTTAGGGTAGTCAGATACCTACTCTCCTACATTTTTTCTATTCATGTATCGTATTGGAAGAATGACGGAAATACAAATATACTTATTAATCTATGAGCTAGTATACAGGTTTCAAAAATTACTTAATAATGAATTTTAAGTAAAAAATAATATAAACTTATATCTACACTATTTGTAATTTCAGAACTCGCGTTATTTTTCAATAACAAACGATAGCGTTATTATATTTAATATTATATTCAATATTGCACAACCACACACATAAACGAATACCCAATCTATCTTAGTAATACTATGGCATTATATCAGTTTATTGCTCGCTTTAACTTAGCAAATTTAATTCTGATGAAATTTTACCCAAATAAATGAATCAAATATATATATATATATTAGATTTAAATACTGTACTTTCGTAAACTAAATTTCGTAATGGAAGATTCATGTTAGGAACTAAGTATTCATATCAAAAATTTATCAAATTAGGCTCAAAAGCACACAATTCAAAAATTTAATTATCGTTTTGTTTTAAATTATTCTGAATCGAAAGTTGAACGGTACATTTGCTATCCTTTAAGAATATTCATAATATTTTTGTTGATTTCAATAATACTGTTCAGTCACTTATTGTAGTTCCAATTAACCCTTTAACTGCCCTGTCGTATATATCGGTCTCTCTCAACCAGTGTGTTGAGTGCCCCGGACGGATATTTACGTCTTTCCAAAAAAACGAATTTTTTTCTTTGCGCTTCTGTCAGTAAAACTATTCCGGAGGCTTTGAAATGCAATAAAATGCGAATGTTTGGAATACAATGTTTGCGAAGGATTTACTTGTTTCAGAGAAAAATTTGCCTTTCTTTTCCCACAATACACTTCATACTTGCGCCTATGTGAAACATGGTGGCACTCGGTTCGAAGGTCTCTATACATTCGTGCACGAAATAGTATATGCTTTCTATTTGTTAGGACAAATCCTGTCCAAGTTCGCTACATGTTAAAACGCAAAGCAGCGTTCACATTTTTACACATGAAATGCTATTCAAGCAACTAAGATATCTCAGAAAATAACATAAATATTGTTCTATCCTCTGGTAAACTAAATGTCCTACAAACTTGTTAAAATGATGTTCTTTTTAGAAAAAAAAGCGCATTGAATTTTAAGTGAAAAAAGCATAAAAATTTAAGTACGTTCTTCAAATTCAACGAAGAACTTGATAGTATCAAAAAGGTTACTTTAAATTATTCATTGAGAGTGGATTAAAAATGATTCCTACAATGTTAACTGTATTGTTTTTCAATTTATTCAGTTTCAATGTCGACAAGAGTTTCGCACTAAAATATCATTAACTTAGTTAAACAATATATTTCTGTTAAGTAAAGAGGAAAGGATAAATAAATAAAGATGGCAGATAAAATAATAGAAGCATTTGGAATTTGAATTGTTATTTTATTTTGAATATAGTTTTGATCTTCCATGATCATTGATGACAGAGTTCCATACAAGAAATATACCTTAACTATTACATCACTGGTTCTTAAACCGTGGTCGTGGACCCCCGGGAGTCCCCAGCGCCTTTCTAGGGGTTCCAAGTAGGGTTCTCATTTAGTGTTAAGATTTCGTTCTTTAACAGACTGAAAGGAGCCAAAATTGAAATATATGCCATCCTGAAAATTGAAAGATGCAATTGATATTTCGATGATATTCAAAGATGATATTTTGATCAAGAATATTAATTCAGTTTTTTTATTGCTTGCAACTACATAACCATTATTACAACGTAATATTTAAAAAAAAAACAGTAGAAACACACATGAAAAGATCAAGAGCTGAATTCCTTGCACACTATAACTATAACGATTGCATTCATCTCGATTTCCTAATCGAATTGCGCTTGTGCGCCATAACTAGCATTTGGTATAAACCACATTTAAGTCGTTCAGCTCTGTGTTGGGAGTCAAGAGCAGGAGTATTCGAAATCTTGGGGTTCTGTGACGTCAGGCCCCCAAAACAAAGGGGACCCTCGGGGATCCGAAGTTTAAGATCCGTTGTCTTACATCGCATAATGGTATATGACATCATTCCAGTTAAATTCCTGTAATTGTACACACGAAGAATGTATATGATGTTTTTTTCTCCCTTGTTTCTCAAGATATTGCTATAAAGATTCAATACCGTCAAGGCCTGGTGATTGAGAGTGTGTACCAAGACAATTGTTTTATTTTATTCTCGTGTTCCAACTTGTGAAGCGTTTCCGACTTGTACCCGTTAAAACATAGGACAGCAACCAAGCGCTTCAGCGCTTTTGAAAAAACATGATCTTGAAGAGAACTTACCCGATCTTCAGAATGACTATTGACTTTAAAGAATGTCAAGAAATAACTCTCTGTACACCAAAGAACCTTTTATATGTTTTGCTGATGGAATCAAGCAGAAAGAATGGAATATTTCTCTGTAGACGTCGCCAAACACAAACTCTTTCTGCGAATAGAAACATAAAGAAAAACAATTCGATAGTCCAAATTACAGCTTTCAAGTCACCAAAATCACAATTGGGAGGCTTTCTACAGCATTGTTAGACTTTTTTTTTGCGTCTGATATCAGTAATTTGGGGTGCTATTTATTTCGAAGTAGTTGTGTCGGCGTGGATGAATCTTCAATGTAGGCTCGTTTATCACTTAAGTCAATATCACGTGATATTATTTGGCACAAGAAATTTGTAAGTATTGTTCAGTATACGATGATTTGATTAGAAGACATTGGGATGCGATCTTCAATTTATTTTTTTCCATTCTAGATACTTATTCCAGAACTCATGATTGAATCTCAATTAATAAACGTCAGTTTAAGATCGTTTAGTATGGATTACATTTAATTGCTATTGTTTATAAAAACAATTTAAGAGCACAAGGAGTGTTTCATTTTGTTTTGAAGGAATTTTTACTCGGAAAAAAATTGGAGTTTTAAAACACGCCCATAAAAATATAATTTGTGAAGTTCTCAACGAACTGCTTTGCTTTAAATGGAATCTTCTCGATTATTTAGATCTCCTTAATTTTTCTGCTGTGAATTCATATTTTTGTAATTAATCCCTGTCATTGCTTTCTGCTCCTTTTCTGACAACATTCAATTTTGTCTGCAGTTTTTCCACGTTTTAGTAATATTACGAGATCCATCACAAATAGCCCTCTTACCATTCTTCAGTGTGACGTTAATAATCAATCCATGTTTAGAATTTACAAACGTATTATTCTTTTGTGATCTTTATTAACACGTTATTTCCTCTTGTCACGACAGCATTTTCGGTATTTAAACTTGCATCAAGCGATCGCTCATCTTATTACATAAAGTAGATAGTTAATATTCAATATTATTTATCTACTAGCTGGTATACCCGTTTTTCGCGCTGGTGAATTGAAAAATTGAACAATACAGATTGATGGATACATAAGTTTTTAATGAATTAATTTACGTGAATTGCAAATTAAAAAGAAAAAGCTTTTTGCATATCTCAAATAAACAAAAAAAACCATAGTAGTTAAATTTAAAGTCTGAAGGTCTAATAGCTCTAAAAAGGATTTTTTAAAGTTTATTTATAACACTCCCTAACTCTCTTGTGGGTCAATTTTTGAAAACACCTTTCTAAGCTAATCTCTGCTCAGCAAAATTTACCAATTTTGTGTAATGAAAGCTTAAAATAGTGCAAATAATTTTTATCTGGGGTGTAATACGTTAATATTACATTCTGTTGTATTTATTTTATGTTAAAATTGTAATATTCGCAAGCAACGCCGTTTCTTACATTATAATGGCGATTCAATGGAAGCATAGCGAAATGTTGGTGATAGAGGCAAGTTGGCATAATTTTTGACGATCATTTTGGCAACTTTGGCGATTGATTGAACGGTGCAGAAGTTGATATGCTGTAGCGCAATCTGGTGGGGAGCTGCAACAAAGAGGATAGCACAAAAACCTTCTCCACAAAGAAATACATATACATGCCAATTTTCATAGTGATCGGTTGAACGGTGTTGGAGTGAAGCGAGGTCATGTATACAAACATCCATTTTTATATATATAGATTAAATCTGTATTACAATCTTTATCTTTCGGCTTCTTCAAATTCAATGTAATGTAAAATTGCGCATTTTATTTTACAGATGTCACGTTATTTCTTGAGAACTGATCTCAAATCTTTATGACTTTTGTAAAGTTAAAATCATAGCTTTTTGTTCAGGGGTTCATGGAAGGATTTCAGAAAATCTGTGAGTTTGGATTAAAAACTCTATGATCTCTTGCTCTCTAACTCTCTAAACTCTCTCTTGCTGTGGCGCCACCTGGTGGGAAGCTGCAAAAAAGAGGATAGCACAAAAACCTCCTTCACAAAAATATACATATACATGCCAATTTTCAAAGTGATCGGTTGAACGGTGATGGAGTGAAGCAATTTCATATATACAAACATTCATTTATATACACTCACTTCCAAAAGTTAAGCACGAAGATGTAAAATGCAAAAAAATCAACAAATACTGCTTTGATTGACACAAAATTTGGCAGTAAAGTAGCATATATATTTATACATAATACAAAATCAATAATTATATACAGAAATGAAAACAATATTAAATTTTTGTAAGTTATCAGATAATGTCATACTGGAGACTTAAACAAAATTAGGTATAAAGTGAAAATGAACAGCATAAAATGAAAAAAAGGACATTAATAGGGTACGAGATCCCCCCTCATCTGTATGCAAAGTTTACACCTTCTGACCATGTTTTCAATTAGGTGGTCAACAACCGCAGAATTAAGCAATCGCCATTCTTCTTGTAGAGCAGTTTCCAGCTCAAAAAGAGGAGCTGGTGAGGCTGGAGGTGGGAAACGTGAAGATACAGCACGGCCGAGAGCATCTCAAAGATTTTCAATGGGATTAAGGTCAGGCTGGCCACGTCATACGTGCAATCCCTTCACTCTCCAGGTAGTCATCGACGCTGTCAGCTCTATGGGGACGCGCGTAATCATCCATTAAAACAAAAGTAGGGCCAACTACTGCAGCGTACAATCTCACAATGGGTTCTAGGACTTCATCTCGATACCGGAGAGCCGTCACAGAACGCCGTTTAAAGATGTGCAGGTTGGTGCGGTATCCTGATGAAATCCCTGCCCACACCATAATGCTTCCGCCTCGGAATGCGTGATGTTCGGTGATGTTTTGGGGCTGATTGCGTGTTCCTTGTTTACCCCATATCCTTATACGCTTGTCATCTGGCTGCAGAGAAAATCTTGACTCATCAGTAAACATGACATTGCCCCAGTCAGACACAGTCCAATTGCCATATTCCTGGCACCACTTTAATCGTGTCCCTCTTGATTGGACGGATAGAGGAACACAAACTCGAGATACCCGGGCATACAGTCCATTCATATGTAATCTCCGGCGTACAGTAGCTGCAGATATAGCCTTACTAATGGACGCTGTAACCATAGATGCCACACGTGTGAAGGTCGCTCTGCGATTCCGCTTGGCTACAATAGCAATATATCGATCTTCCGCGGGGATTGTAACCCTTGGGCGACCACCTACGGGCCTTCGGATAACTGTCTGTGGGGTTTGGAATTGTTTCCATAAACGTGAAATTACAGAATGATGAACGCCGAAGAAAAGAGCAACATCTGTGATCGACTGTCCTGCTTCAATGCCCTTCACAGCACGCCAGCGATCAGAATCTTCCATTTGTTTTCTGGAAGTCATAGAAACACGTATGTCTTGAAAACAAATTGTACGAAAGTTTTAAACACCTTCTATCAGCACTTACAATCAACTTCTGTAACCCTTCATAAAGCTGTCTTCTTATAAGACTGCCCTTTTTGCATATTTCTTGACATGAAAGCACGATTGGCTGTTACCTAACATATTTGCATACTTCCATCTACCTCTGCAGCGAATTGCATCCTCTTCAATTCTGATTGGCTTCCGGAAATTAGCATTTTCCTCTCCGTGCTTAACTTTTGGAAGTGAGTGTATATGTAGATATAGCAAACAGAGACTCCTACTTCACACAAAAAATTTACATCAAAACTTCTTTTGTCCTTCTTCTTCAATAGGTTTTCCTATTATTTTGCCTGCTTGTAAGTATTGTTTACTGATTAAAAAGTTTATTTAGTTAATGCTTTACGGTAACTCTCATTCTTTTAAAAATCACTATGAATTAAAAACATAAATATTACACTATTGGGGTATCCAAGTGGTATGATCATAAAATCGTGGTGGATAGTATTCCAATCGAGCCCAATGTTCTATAAAAACCTGTCGTTATTTTTTCAATTCATTACTATGTAGTAAAATATATATATTACTATGCAGATATAGTATATGTACAAAGCAAGGGCGTAGCTACCGCCGTATCAATGATACAGGGACCCCGAGCTACAGGGGTCACAACATGGGTAAGCAAAAAATCGTAAAATGCTATCAAAAGTCCCATTAACAGAGCTCCCGTTTCTAAAAATGGGCCCTCAAAGAATTTTGATATAGGGCCCCTTCAAGACTAGCTACGCCATTGATACATAGTAATATGTAGTGTAAATATTACTATGTTCTGTGTTTTAAAATAAAGAGAAAGCTTCTATAAGCTTATAGATTTTTATGATCTTGAAATGGGCATGACTGGTAAAGGTCTTTTTGTATAGGTTTTTCTAAAAATGTAGTTTTAGGCTTTTGATAAATAGTAAGCATATTCATGTCAGTATTTTGATAAATTAGAACATAATTTTTTGATATTTTATTTTTATACAAAGTGAGGGGAAAGATAAAAAAAATTGAAAAAGACTGAATATGTTCCATGCAGTATGTAGTTTTTACTGTACAACATTTTCCTTTAGTTCCAATAGATATTAAATTTAATCTTTGTTATAAAAAGAAGGAAGCAGGTTTTCAATCTTTTTTAATAATTGCAGAAAATAATATTCCAGCCCCATCAATGATTTATATAACATAACTTCTTTATATGGTTTAAAAATATTACATAATTACGGTAAAATTTGAACGTGTTCAGAGGATTCTTTACATAATGACTATAATAATAAATCACTTGATGGCTAAAAAATAAGAAATGAGCATTTAATACTTCGAAGCAAAATTGCTGAAAGTTACTTAGGCGATTAAAGAAAAACTTATATTTATAAATTCTCTTTTTTTAAAAACCTTTTTTGTGTTCAGAGATTATTAACTACTATGATAAAGCATCAAAAAAAGATCGTTTTACCATTTTCTTCAACATAAACATAAATTCCAATGTTTTTCTATATGAATGATTTCCAAAGTGGGTTATATCGACCCCAGTGGTTCATGAAGACCAGCAAGGGGTCCACGTAAAAGAAAAAATAATTTGAGGGTCTATGAGGTATAAATGGGGGTCTACGATAATGGCTCTCATTAAACCAAATTGTGACTTTAATTTTGAAAAAATTTAAAATCAAATGGAAACTAGATTTACTTAATTAACAGATTTATTTACAAGATTTAATGAGGTTAATTTTCAGTTACAAGGCGACAGCATACATTTTATTAAAGCAAGGACCATTATTTCAGCATTTCGTGCTAGAGTTAAGCTAATGGAATGTAAATGGGACATCGCGAATTTTCCAAGTTTTTTAATTTGTCACAGATAATATGCCAGGAAAATGACGTTTTAACCTACCTTCAACATTTAATGTCGTTCATTCAGATTTTGAAACTAAATCTGAGAATGCTTTGACTATGGTAATACCACAGTAGGCAATGAATTCTTATGGTCACAATGAAAAAAAAACACAAATGTCAGATTACAAGAGGAACTTATCGGAATAGGCGTTAACGAAGATTTTAAAGTAAAGTTTAAAAATGAATGACAGCAATTTTGGTTTTAAAAAGATATACCTGTTATTTATCCCGAATTATAGAATATATAGAACAAAGTTTATAATTCCTTTTCCTAGTGAGAAAGAGTTTCATCGTGGTAGCCAATCTCCAAAACAATAAAAGGAAGAGAAAAAAGATCGGACACTACATTTAGGGTTAAATCTGACAAGATTGATGAGTAATGTTAAAAATTTGTTTTTAAAGTCTAAGATTCATCCCTCCCATTCAAAGCATTTGTTTGTTGCTCAGTTATTTTATGTAACAGTTACGAATTTCATGTATTAATTAACTTTTAATTTAATTATTTAGCTGTTTCTTAAGTTTTAAGCACAACACTTCACAAACGCTAGGAATTTTAATCTTTTAAAATAAGTAGCTCTGTACCAGTTGTCAAAAAGACATTTAAGTTGATAAATTTTCAAAAATTCAATTTTTAATAAGCAGGGGTCTACCCCAAACCGAAAAACTTGGTAAAGGGTCTACGAGACAAAAAAGTTTGGGTACCTCTGCTCTCTAGATAAAAAGTCTTTCGTGATGCTGCAATAATTTTTTTAATACGTAAGGCTTAGGCAATTAAAGCAACTACATCTTTACAACAGAATGAAGCAAAACCACAGTTTGGACCAATTTATGATGATGGTGAGGCTTTTCATGAACGTGCAAAAATAGTTAAACGTGACGATGTATTGCAAATTTTACAACCAATTATGAATAAAAATCCTATGCAGAAAAATGTAGAGCTTTGTATAAATTTCTTGCTAACAATACATTGAAAAAAATAGAACTACATAATACATGTAAATTACAGTTTTACAATTTGAGCAATGTTGTATAATTTATACAATAGTTTGTGTGTCCGCCGTTAGTCCACTGTTTTTTTTTAAAATTTATATTTAATATAATAATGGGATTTTTCAAAATGCTTCAAAATATTTGAAACACGGAAATTTCATTTATATTTTGATATGCAAGTTCTGAGTCTCTTAGATTTACTGGAATAGTTAAAATCCCCCCCCCCTTTTTTTTTAAAAAAGATTTCTCACAGAATTATTTTTAGAAGTTAAAGTATAAACATTAAGGGTTAAAATTGAACATTTTCTTATAAGTACTTTTAATATCAAAGGAGGAATGAGGATGTATAAGGAGACACACGGAAAAAGACAGATAAATAAAAGACCGATAAAATTCTTCAAAATTTGAGAAGAATTTTTAATTTTGCCATACAAGAAACATGAACAGATTAATAATGCCAAAGGCGATTTTATAATAACTGCATCTGATGGTTAAATACTTTACTTTACTCAGGATATTACTTTCTCAAAACGATTCTGACGTATTATTAGACCAGAAAGCAGCTAGTAGTGTATTGAAGGAAATATTGCAATCGCCATCTCCAGTCTAAATAATAAGTTACCATGGCGACCGTTGAATTAATGTCATGGTTACCTTTGAGAGAGCATTTATATATATATGTTTAATATTCTATAGGAATTTATTAAATGAATTCATTTTCTTCTTACGAAAATTAAAGGGCAATAATAAATTATGCTTTTAATCTTTAACTCCTTATGGGAATAAAATTCTGGAACTTGATAACTGAACTGAAAAAAAATTAAATTGATTTACAAAAATGGAATATGAAATATAGGCTGTATTTTAACATTCAGAAATAATTAGTTGGTTAATTATTGGAAAAGTATTGGTAAAGTTATATAAACTCTTTGACTTTTAACAATGTTGGAAATAATTTATTTTAAAGCATAAGACAAATTTTAAAATTGTGAACGTGTGCTATTTTTTTTTCTTTCTGACAATAAAATATTACTCTCTATATCACTGCTTACTCTTTTAAAACTGCATTATTTTAATGAAAATTCTTCAGAAAGAAACTATCGACAGTTCGTCTTTGTTAGATTTTTATCAGCTACAAAAGAGATGATTGTTTCCAGTTGCCAATAAATTGGTCAAGTAATCACTTTTCAATTTTGCTTTTGTTAGAATTTCCACCTGCTTTCACCAATAATGATTTTAGTTTTAAAAATACATGAAATTTTAGATCTTTCTTTAATGTTTTATTAGAATGTAATATTTTTGAAAAGTAATTTTTGTTCTCGGTGGCTAAAACTGTTCTTTTTTGTAACATCTTACAAAGAACACTTAAGCACTTTGTGGTTCGAAGTCTTTAAGCTGAGTGCCAACTCAATAGCCAACTTCATCACACGATCGTGGTTTTCCTTTATCTTTCTCTGTAAAAAAGTTTATTGTGATTAAAGATTCTTCTCATAAATTTATTTATACATAAGGTACATTTAGTAAAAATGGGACGCAAAAAGTTGAGTTTAACTGAAGAGGAGCTAAAGGAACGATTTGCCTAAAGGCCCCACCCTCCTGCCTTCCTTCGTTTTCTCGAAAAATCCGCTTACTTCACAGATCATGATGTTATAAATTTCTCCAGTAATTTCCAGAAGCATCCCTATGGTCACCAAGTAGCCAAAAATTATGCCAACTTGGCTGTATCACCAATATTTCACCATGTTACCAACCAAGTGCAATGACTATTAACATATCAAAGGGACAGAGTTTTGAGAACATCGAATGGGAAAAAATATTTACCCATGGACAATTGCATGTAACTCTGTGAAGGTGCAGAAGCAAAGACGGATGCAATGTCAGTGTATAGAGGGAAAGGTGATTGAGATCATTGATTTTGAAGAACAAATTAAAATGCGGAGATGAAGAATTGAAATTTATTTTTTCCCTGCATAAAATATAGTGAAAGAAAAATAGAACTACATAATACATGTAAATTACAGTTATACAATTTGAGCACTGAATATAAATAGCTGTATAGTTTGTACAATGAAAGTTGGTCCGCTTTTAGATGGACCAACCTTCATTGTACAAATCACATTATTTTCACATTATTTTCTAATATCACATTATTTTCCAAAAACTCAGTAATTGTTTTTTTTTTTTATTTCCAATGGCGGATTACAAGACAACTGCAAACAAAATGAGAAGCAGAAAATATTGACAAAAAACAAAGGACAACACAAAGAATAAGGAAAGAAAAAATAAGAAAAGAAACACAAGTTCACAGTATAGTCTATAAATCACACATTTTGTGTCTGGCCTCCCAATATCTGCTCCACATGGATCCAGAGTTGATCCAGCGTGCCAAATCAATGGCGTCCATTTCTTCATTGGAGTCGCACAGTTTACAAAGTGGACTCTGAGCAATGCCTATCATGTTTAGATGCTTAGATAGGCAGTCGTGGCGAGTGGCGATTCGAAAATCGGCCACAGCTCTATCTCGTGGCCATTTTGGAATATGAAGGAGTTTGCTAAACCACACCGTTTGTTTATTCTTTTGGTTGAATTTAGACCAGAAGTGCTCTCTGTAGTATTTCCTAATAATTCTTTTGGTGCTATAAAAAGGAACTGTATTATTAGAGGTTTGTAAGATTTTTGTCCCCTTCTTCGCCAAGCAATCGGCATTTTCATTCCCATCAATGCCACAGTGCGCCGGAATCCATTGCATGGCAATGACTACATGGACTCAGTAATTGTTTGAGCTTGAAAATTTTGTATCAAATTTCATCAAGGTCTTGAGAATGCCTTTGTTTCATTAATATTTATTAAATACATGAAAAAATATTTCAGTCCCTTCAATTTCATGTTAAACGATTTTCACTGCATGAGACAACAAAGTTGTAAGCCATATTGGCAATAATTAAAAAGTACTACTAAAAGAAAAATATTTTTCCTTTGCGTCTGTCCCCAACACTTTCGATGATTAATAAGAGCATTTAACATTCTCTTCCACCTATCTCTCGATCCCTTTCTCTCGAAATGTATCAATACAGGAAAAGTACTACACATGTCAAATTTAAATTTTGACAGATACAAAAAAATAATGTTTCTTGAACAATTTTTAATATTTTTAATTTATATGTTCAGTGTTTGAAATAATTTATTTTCATCTATTGAAAAAATAAGTTTGTTTGATCAGAAAACATATATTAAAAGTTTTTAAAATGGGGTCTCAGTGTAAATACAGTAAAATACGTTTAACGCGAAAACGCTTAAGGCGAAAAATCGGTTTAAGCGAAATAATACAACAGTCCCGACGAACTACTATGTATTTTCATACATTTTTTCTTTTAACACGAAACAAAAATCACACTCACAATCTTTTCTGGGAATAAATAAAATACGAAAAACACCAACTGCGCAGGCGAGATTTTAGAGGGGTGCTTGAAACATTTTCTATGTTATTGGACAGTCCTACTGTATCATCAGAAGAATTCATTGCAATAGATGATGATAATGCGTGTACAGCCCCAATTATGGCAGACCAAGTCATTTTGAAGTTTGTTCAAAGCTAAAAAAAAAAAAAAAAAAATCATTGATGCAGATTCTAACGATGAAAATGAAATGACTAATGCAGCTCCTGTTCCTCCGTCATCCGAAATAAGGAACATTATGAAAATTACGTGCAGTTATTTAGACGCACATTCCAATGGGGAAATGAAGAACAAAATGGAACAATTTGTTGACAATTTGATGCTGAAAAAAAGACAATGCAAAGAAAAATATCAGATTATTTTCCAAAAAACTTTATAAATGTTTTGTTTTTCAAAAAATTTAAAATTTTGTGTTAACTTTCATTAAGTTCTTGTAAATTTTTTGTTTCATTGATTTTTTTTATTAAAAACATGCATGTATACATATCTATGTAAATGAAATGCACTGTAATAAACTTAATTTTTTTAAATATATGGGGCTTTCTTGCAACATCCCTTAGCACGAAAAAATATTTCAGGTCCCTCAGTTTTGTGTTAAGCGATTTTCACTGTAATTATATATTAGACAGAAAATTTTTTCTACCTAGACATTGTAGAAAGATTTTCACTCTACATAGAGGACCATAGACGAAATACACTTTCTTCACAATTTTTTAATAAAATATTTAATTTAAATCTTTTTAAATAATACTTCAAGGAATAAGATAAATATTAGTAAATAAAACAACTAAAATACCTATTTGTACAAGTCACACAATTAAAAAACACCGAAAGAACTTTGATTAGCAGTTTTAAGGATTGGAAAAGCCTTAAGGAATAAACCAGTTCGACCTCGGAATATATATATATATATATATATACTGAAAACTACAGAAACTTTACACATGCAGCCATTAAAATATAATGCATACAAATTTTATATTTGATACGTAATTCTGAAGCATTTAGCTTTTATTTTTATCTATTCCCATCTACAGTTTAGCAATAAATGTATTTATATTTGCCAGTTTTAGGAATGGAAACGTACAATTCGTGCTTTAATTAGCATTGGATGAATAAATTTCAAACTTTAACTTATAACTATGTTTTATCTCTGTATACATTTGTAAAAGGTTTACCAAAAAACCTTTAGATATATCTGTAATACAAAACAATTAAGAATCAACTGTTTGTATTGATACTTTATTTACCATTGGTCAGCATTATAGGCATTGTTTATACTGCAAAGTTCCGTTGTAAAAAAGAGAAATTCCGGGTCTGTATCCTAGAAAATTGCTTGCAGTGGGTTAGTAACAGCTTTCGAAAATTCGCAAAGAATTTGGTATTAGGAATCTGAAGGTCTAATGGCAAAGTAATTAAATCCGGAAGAAAAGTAACGTACATTGGTCTTCATACAATAGCGCCCTATTCAAGAATAAACGGAAAAACTTGATTTATATTAATTTTTTAAGCGGGTAAAGGAGCATATACAAGGATAAAAAAGAGCGTTTAGTTTATTCAAAATACTATCGGATAAATTTACGGTGAATTGTGTTATTTCTATTGCATAAAAGAGTTTCTGTTTCTCAAGAGAACAAAGAAGCTGTTTTCAGAAGGATAAGATAAAGATATATAATATATACATATATATATATATATACATTCCATCTTTTCAAATTTAATTTTATGAATACTTTTCATTAAATTAAATGGGATATATTAGTGATGGTAATTTTGTAAAAAAAATGCAGTAGGAACAGCAAATGCTTTAAAAAAATTTATAAATACAATACCGAACATTTTGGTGAGTTTTCTTTCAAAATAAAAGCTAAATTGAGAGAAAATTGCTTTAGAAATTTTAAAGATAAACTCTCTCACAACTTTTATAATTCTTTTTAATTTGGCAAAACTTTCGGTAATTTATACATATGTGTGTGTACGTATGTATACAATGTGCGTGTTATATATATACATACATACATGCATATATATATATATATATATATATATATATTATGAACAAGAAATCCCTAATCTTTCATTTGATATTCGTTTAAGTTATATGAGTTAACGTAACATATTTTTTTATAATTTCGTAAAATTTGAAAATAAAGTTATGAAAAGTTTTATGTACATTATTATTCACATTCCAGTAGCATATAAAAATTTTAAGTGGATTTATCTCAGAAATAAAAAATAATTAGTTTATCTTTATTTAAAATGAAAAGGCTTCCTTGCTATTGTGGTAGATGTTATGATGTTTTTTTAACTATTGATATTAATATAAAAAAATACTAATTTTTTAAAAAATAGTTTCTTTAACGAATTTTCAATAAGCGTTCTAAAAAAATATTTTACGAATATTAATCATGTTATAACTAAAACCGTTTCAACTTTTATTGTACATAATTTGATGTACATGTAAATCAAATTACATGTATGCACATGAATTATTGTAAGAAAAGTCGCATTTTTGCTTAAAAAACTAAACGGCTAGTTTTTTGTGGTATTTTGAACACAAAAGCTGTTTTTCATAATACGTATTAGCAACGTATAATACGTTTGAAGCAACTAAAAATATGTGAAAACCATTGAAAAAGAGATTTTTTTATAAATCCCACCATGCTCTTCTAAATTTAGATAAACACTGAATAGAGTTTCGTCTTTTTAATCCGTAAACATCAAACAGTAAAAAACAATGACAAAATGTCTTGTGAAACAGAGCGAACGTAGAGAGGAATTAAAGTTTTTTGTTTTATACACACCTATAATTTGGAATTCATTACAAAGTAAATCTTCAGCAAAAACTGGAAAAACTCATTCTAATGCTGATTTCTTCCAAGCTAATTATAAATTCCTTATTATTATGATTTTAATATAATACTTATGCATATTATTATGAAATACAATGAAAATCGCTTAACATGAAACTGAAGGGAGCGAAATATTTTTTCGTGCTAAAGGGGATATTGCAAAAAAATCCCTATATCAACTAAATTAAGTTTATTAGAGTTTATCTTATTTAAATAGATATGTATATATGCATATATTTAATAAAAATCCATGAAACAAAAACATCACAAGTACTTAAAGAAATTTAATACAAAATTTTCAATTTTTTTGAAAAACAAAACATTTATTGAGTTTTTGGAGAATAATTTGATATTTTCTTTGCATTATTTTTAGCATCAAATTGTCAACAAATTGTTTGATGTCGTCCATTTTGTTATTTATTTCAGCGTTGGAATGTGCGTCTAAATAACTGCCCATACTTTTCATGACATTCCTCATTTTGGATATAGGAGTTGCATTATTCATTTCATTTTCATCATCGGAATCTGCATCAAAGATATTTTTTTAGCTTTGAACTGATTCATAAGTGGGGATGTATACACATTATCATCATCTACTGCAATGAATTCTTTCAAAAATACAACAGGACAGTTAAATCCGGCTGGGGTTTTCTAAATCCTGTTCATTCCCAAAAAGGACATTTTTTCGTGTTAAGAGATTTTCGTTTCGTGTTATGAGAAAAAATGCATGACAATAGATAGTAGTTTGCCCTGGACCGTTGCATTATTTAGCACTAACTGATATTTCGTCTTAAGGTTCCGACTACTTGCACTACAACTTTTTTTTAAAAAAATGGAGATATGGGGATTTTTTGGTGGTTTTAGATTTGGTTTAGCGCATTTTAATAAAAATATACTAAAATTAAGAAGATAAAAAGAAATTATTATTACTAAAACTGGAAAAAATGGGTAAAAATTTACAATAAATAACATAAACGCGGCCCATTCTGTACCAAAAGTTTATCAACAAATCTTTAATTTTTTCAATTCTGATATGTTGCTATGCTATTCATTTTTGAAATGACCTTCAGGATAAGATGCATTTTAATTTTTTACAAAAAAAAAAAAAAAAAAAACTTGAGTACTTCATTTTAGTTACTATTTGAAATTGCTTAAAATAACAGTGATTATATTAATATAAGGGACTGTAAATTTTGTAATAAAACAGTGATTAACAAATCTGAAATTTAAAACTTTTCTACTATTATACAGAACATACACAAAAAATTTCAGTTAATTATTTTGAAAAACTTTTTGAGTGAGCATTTTCAAAAAAAAAAAAAACACATTTCGAGTAAAACGCGTTTTAAATTATGACATCTTGCTTAAAGTAATGGCACATCTGCTTTCACTAAAACACTTGTAGTTTTTGTTCTAGTAAACGGAAAATAATAAACTTGGTATTTTTATAAAGCTAATAAGATTGTCTATAAAATAAAACCATTAAAAATTGTCAATTTTTGGCAAAATTCACAATTTTAGGGTAGTCGGATACCTTAAACGTTTTCGCGTTAAATGTATTTCACTGCATTTAAAATGTTATTCATTATTTTAACATAGACGCACAAAGATTTATCTTGCTTTATATTGTGCATGCTTAGTTTATTTTGTTTGATTTTGTGTATTTGTTTCAAAATATTCATTAAATTCAATACGTTATCTCTTAGCAAATTATAAGACAGTAACGTTTGAAAAGGTTTTATTTTCTACCACTCTGTATCCAGAACTTATTTAAAATATTATACATTTTAAAATTTCAGTGTCAGACTAATTAACAGAAATTTCTCGTTTTATTTCAAAGATAGCAGCTGTTACACCCTTCCCTTGCTATCTCTTACAATTTAAACTAACTGTTAAATAGTTTTTCTAAATCTGTGCAAAACCGCTTGCGGAACATTTTTCCAGAATTACTCGTTTACTTCAACAATAACGGATGTGGTTATTTGGGAGGTTTCCCATTATAGCCTCATTGCTATTCTTTTCAACAGAAAATGTAGAGGGAGGGGGAGATGCTTAACTGAGGGGTGTGTTGCCACCCACATAGGTAAGTGTCAGATGCATTTTGAGATATGATTATCATTTCTGACACGAGTTTTTCTTTTCTTTCTTTTTTACTGAAAAATGACTACGGCCCTCTTTTTCAAAGCCTAGGGTGGAAGATCTTTAGATATATAAAATGGACTCTGTAGAGAAGCATTACATTGAAAGAACACGTATACATGAAAGCCCACACACAACAGTGAAATATTTCTTTGTATTTGGCTGACCTTAAAGTAAGATTATGTTTATGTATAACATGACATTTTGTGTATTTTTGGTTGGTATAATAATATAGATTTTAAAATATTTAATATATTTTTAATTATATATTATAACATTGAACATGTATGATATCTTTATATGTTTACTTAATAGATTAAATAATATTATTTATTATGATATGTAATATTATTTAATTATTTATAATATATTTAACATCAAATAAAATACTGTGAATAAAAGTTTTTAAAAAAGTATGCTAAGAAATGTTTCTATTAAATAACTTTCAATCATTATTAATATCAAGTAAGTATTCAATGCCACTATTTTTCTATTTTTATGTACTGTTGAATGAAGAACGAGTTGAAACGAGAAAATGTTTTTAAAGTCATAATTGGATTATGTATTTTATTTATGATATAACTTAATCAGGAAATCTAATGAAGTTTTAAAATCTTTTATAGAGTCAGTAAATAGTAGTCAGTCAATTTTATAGCTTACCTCTGGGAGCCATCTGAAATCTTAACTCTTAATCTGACGTATAAAATTTTTGAGAATCACTAAGCTTCAAGTCGAAGCTTCTTGTGACGATCATTCTCGAACCCCGATAGCTCGGTCAGCTTCAAGGTTATTTACTTCCACAACTGACAGATTCTACGACAAATATTAATTCCAGGAAGTGCGACCTCCAAGTCGCAGTTTACCTTCTTTTATTCAAAGATTTCACGATCAACGATTAATCATTAACTTCACATATCCAACTACAGGGTTTAAATAGTAATTACATTTGCATAAAATCAAGTCATCTCTTCGAAAAAAGATTTTTAAACTAAAATCCCTGTTAAATAATAGTTTCCACAGGAGGATTTGTAGAACCCGAATAGTACCTGTTACAACTTGCATCAATATTTACTATTGTTGATCTTCATGCAAGAAAAACTCTACTGTATATCTATTATATGTTCATAATAAGATATTATTTTCTGTTTATTTGATTTTTTGATTGCCTTGGCAGGCCACAGAAAAGGTAAAAAACTTTTTTTTGAGGGCCATTATTTGTCCACCTTTGCCTTAATGTAATTTTCGGTTTAGGGTAGGCCCGTGCTTAATTAAAATTGAATTTTTGCAAATTTACCAAATTAATTATCTTTTTAACAGCTGGTATTATTACTACTTTAAAAGAATTAAGTCTGTAACTGTAATGAAGTACAGTGTTTAAAACTTAAAAATCACATGTTAATTAAATTAAAAGTTAATTAATACATAAAATAACTAAACAAAAAAAAAATGATTTTAATAGGAGAGAATAATCTGGTGTAACAATAACAAATTTTCAAGATTTGGTATCACTTTTGTCAAGTTCAACCTTAAATATCCTCTCTGTTAGTAAAGTGTCAAGTTTTTTTTTCTTTATTTATTTCTTGGAGATTGGCAACCGCGCTGAAACTCCTTCTCACTAGGAAAATCACATTAAAAACTCTCACAATATTCCACAATTCGGGACAAATAACAGATTTATCTTTTTAAAGCCAAAATTATTGACATTCGTTTCTAAACTTTGCTTTAAGATCTTCGTTAGTGCTTATTCTGATAAGTACCTATGGTAATGTGACACTTTATTTTTTCAATATGATCATATGAATTCATTACCTACCGTGGTATTACCACAGTCAAAGCATTCTCAAACCTAGTTTTAAAATCTGAAAATAAAAGGCATTTAAATTTTGAATGTAGGTTAAAACGTCTTGACATATTGCCTATGACAAATTGAGAAAATTCCGGACCACCAGTTTTTCTCATTCTTAAGCTTAGTTCTGGAAAGAAACGTTGAAATAATTCTTGTTTTATTAAAATTTATGCTGTCACCTTGTAAGTGCAAATTAACCTCTAGTAAAATTTAGTAAATAAATCTGCTAAATAGGTAAAATCTGGTTTCAACTTCATTAAATTTTCTTTTAAGATTAAAGTCACAATCTAGTATAATGAGAGCCACTATCATAGACCTCCACTTAAACCTCATGGACCCCCAAATTATTTTTTCGCTGATGTGGACCTCTTGCAGGTCATCATAGACCCCTGGGTGTCGATATAGACCACTTTTGGAATCAGTGACCTAGAGAAATCAGTAACTTAATACGAATTTACTATTAGATTATAAATTTATCGTTCTTTCCATAATTTAAAAATATTTTATAGATCATTTTCAGAATGTTTTAGAAAATGTATGTCTAAAGATAACTTGTACATATTTATGTATTATTAACACACACATCCGTGTTTTTTTATTTCATAAAAGGACGATTTTTAAAATCTATTTCTTATCGCTCCCAGATGTTTTCTAAAAATATTTTCACCGAAGGGAATTATTAATCATCACCAAAAATTCAACCCCAACGCTGAGCTGATTTAATTTACCGCCATAAAAGACGAACTAATCAAACAAAAGAACAAAAAGGTATTCTGGCGCCTACTCAATTTCATTTCACAGAACTTTCCCCGTTTAACCTTATCAAAGCGATTTTATTTAATGCATAAATTACCATACATAGTACAATCTATTTAAAAAAAACTAAGAAATATAATCGATTTGGGATATAAAATTGCCTGTTTATGTTGAGAAAAACTAATAAAATTTGCATAATCTTTGCATATATTTTATGTCGTAATGACACCTTTTCCTCAGTTGAAAAATGCCATTGGAATGAAACGGGTCCGAAGAAATATAAATTGGTTTGCAAGGATGCATCGAAACGTCCTTGAAGACAATCAACATCTGAACTTCCGTCTTTGAAAATGACTGTAATTTTGGTGTCTATCTCTCTTTTTTTTGTGTCTGTTCTGGGTGAAAAGATTCCGTCTCATCCAGATGTCGATGGTGCACAGTAATAGAATGTGAAATTCTAAAGCATGTTTTTAAATTTTTAATTAGTTGTTTTAATTGGCGAGGAATAATTGGCGTGGTTTGAAAACTTAACGCAGCTCTCATCGAGAGTTTTACCACTTATGGTGTCGAGTTATTATTTCCTTCTAAACAATTCCATTAATCTTCCGTGAGAAATATTGTTTTTTTTTTTTTAAAGACTAATTGAGAGGAAAATTTATTCAAAAGAAAAACTGAAATGTTAATTGTTATCTTTCATTCAAAAGAAAAATTGAGCTGAGAAAAACTGTTCTTCAACAACAACAACAACAACAAAAAACTATACAAATAAATATGCAAATATATATATATATATATATATATATATATAATATTTTTTTGTAAAAAAGTATAGTTATTCCTTTATTGTAAACTTATTTTCTTTAAAAAACTCTTTTTTTTTTAAAGAAAAATTGTGTATTTTTTTTTTGTATGATCTTTCCTTCAAAACTTTATTCTATTCATATTTTCATATAAAAAAGTATTTCTTTATTTAAAAAAGGGTTATTAGTTTTTACATAAAGTATAGTTATGAATATTTATTGATTTATTTTTAAAAAACTTAAATTTATAACTGCATATTTAAAATTTTTAAATTTTTTGTATTTTTTTATAGAAAATATTTTTGCTCTAAATATAACTTGAGATTTCTATGCTTTTCGTAGTATTTGGTATAAAGGATATCATCGTTCAGTTTTTCATGTGGATATATTTGCAAATTATTGAGAAAAAAAATTAAAACAGTAAATTTTAGTATCGTAATTTCATATTGTATATCAATTGCATTCGTAAATGAAGTCAGAATTTTTATGTTATCCAATAATTATTCGTTTTTTGCTTAAATAGCCTTAAATATTCCTTTGCAATTTTTTCGTAAATGTTGTCAAGATTTACTATCCGATAATTATCAATTTTTTTTAAATAGACTTAGTTTTACGAGAATAAAATTTGTGTGTGTGTTTATGATCATACGATACAAGTGAAGACTTCTGATTTATTCTAGGCAACAGAATCCAATTGTTCGGATGAACAATGATTTCTTTTACGACATTTTCGCATGAGGACGTCAAATAGTTCTCTTCTTCGTGCCCATTCATCGGTGGATTTGTTTATTCCCTTCATTTTCTGTAAGGGTAATGATCAAATAATTATGCATTCTTATATATTTATATATGAGTATATACGATTCAAATGTCAATTAATCTAATTACCTTAAAATTCGGCGTATAACCCGCACCTATACTTTCAAGCTACATTTTTTAATTTTTAGATATATTCATCGAAAAACGTGCCCTTATTCTAAGAAGGAGCTTGAAATGTATGAGTGCAATCCTATTATATTCTGAAGTCATTTATTCCAGGTATTATCCCAGTCTTTTGAAAAAAGTGTATATTTTTAGAACTAAAATACTTTTTTTAAAAAATCATTAGGTATGCTATTTCTTTCAAACGAACAGTGTTGCGATCTATATAGAAGACTAATTTTTTAATGCTTATTTCTTATTTTTTATCTTTAAAGCTATCACTTTTATACCCGGCGTATAACGCGCTCTCATAAATTTCAATCCAATTTTTTGCGTTCTGAGTGCTTTTTATACGCAGGATTTTACGGTATTTAAAAATGCTTGTATGTAAATTACTTATGTAGATTGTATTTACATATGTTTATATGGTACCTACGGGCTATCATAACAATACCACCGTTCAAAATATCTCGCCAAGTTGGCAGCCTTTATTTCAGTTACAATTTGAAATTACAGTTTTATAATTTGAGCCATGTGTATGAACTGTAGTATAATTTATAAAATAGGTGTACCTCTCAAAGTTTTTTTAAAATTTTTTTTTGTATAATATTTGGATTTTTGAAAATGCTTCAAATATCAGAAACACGGAAATTTCATTTAAATTTTGATATAAAAGTTCTGAGTCTCTTAGATTTACTGGTAGCACAATAAAAAATAAAAAGAAAAAGAAAAAACATGTGCCTTAAAAGTTTTTAATTCAAAACTAAGCACGCATCGCCGATCCGAGCGCGATTTCCATTTGGAGCCTACTAAATCCGATTGAGACAACGCACCCGAACCTGACGCTTAATTTAGATCCATTCTTCAGCAAAACGCGCCGAAAGAAGTTATTACTTCAAACTCGATGAAGAGAAACATGAGATTATTTAAAGGAAAATTTTAAGATAAATTATTCACACACATAAGTAAGATATATTGCAGAAAAGGAAGTCTGTATAATCTTAAATTATTACCAATCCAACAGGAAATATTTTTAAATATGAGGAAATCAGCCAAATCCGGCAAAAGAAAGAATACATATGTAGTTATTGCAACGTAAATTTGAAACCCTTTGTTTTTATTTTGCACATGCATTGATTATAACGCTATGTTTCTTAAAAGAACAATAGTTAAAAAAAACCGACACTTTTATTATTTCAGAGATAAATAATTATATATCTATTTATTCCTTCTTCATTACCATATATTTCAATCCATTATCAAAACTAACAAATGACGTTATGATAACAAAAATAAATGAAAATTGTATGTGGCTCGGTTTGTTTCAGTATCATTATATAAAAGAAGTTCATCAGGTTATTGAATTAGCTTAAAATTAATTTGTAAGATAATTTTGTGAAAAATTTTGTTCTGTTCTATGGATTCTACTTCTACTACCACATTCATTTACCGAAATTTGTATATAAATATTTTCAAATTGATGAAGTGAATTGCATTTGATTACTAATTTGTTTGATAATGTCATTTTCGGGTGGCCGCGGTAGCCTGGCAGTTGTAGACACGAACTCAGGCAGGGGTTGTTGAGTCGCGGGATCAAGGTCCAATGCCCTTCATGACAAGGTGTGTGGAGGAGCTGATACACATTAAAGATGTTGTGGCTTAAAGTCGTTACGTTGGTGTAGTGTGGAAGGTAGGAGAGGGGATGTTTGCTCATATGTCGTCATCGTCACTTGATTGAGGTTCAACATTTCGAAGTCCGTTGGGAATAGGCTTCATGTGACTTTTTCGGGCAACCTTAACCCTGGAGAAGGCGCACACTCAATACTAACGTTAGTTGTCGCTCGAGGGGACGTAGTAACAACCCCAATCCTTTTTTTAAAAATAATTATTTTAATTGTACACGATAAAAATCGAAATTCCAGTGAATAATTTAATCAAGAGAAAGTATGCTTCCCTACTTTTAAGGGCTTTTCAATTTTTCTTTGATAATTTGAGAAAAAATCCACTCAAACTAAACTAAAATGTTTCAAATGCGAGTTACTTTAATAAAGGACACAAATCACAAACACTTTTCACTAACACATTACAGGAACAATATTTGCAGGCAAAACTCTCATATTTTGTTTAAGTAATTGTAGTTTTGTCTTTTGATGGTTGACCAATAGCATGTTGAACCTTTTCTTGCTTGTGTCTTTTTGACAAGGCCGCAGTGTGTCTTGTGGTGCACTTTTGGCTTCATATCTTTCTTGACGGAGTTTTTTAGGTAGCATTTGAAAATTTTCCTTTCAACTCAAAAGTTTCATGTTCGTCGCTTTTCTAAGTTTTACTTTCGCTGTCATAATTAAAATCCATTATTTCATCAAGTTCTTCCCTTGTTTGATCGGCTAATCAAAAAAAAGGAACCGATGCCCATTTCTTTTTTTATTTTCTGTTCATTTACATTTATAAACCATAATGAGTCATTCAACACAGCTATCAAAACCACTAAGTTGTTCACAGGAGAAAAATGTACAGTAGAACGTCGTTTATCCGAGCGCTTATTATCCATAGCGTCAAATATCCGAACCAGTCAATATCCTATACAGTGCATGTCGAACAGTGCAATGCTCAGCAGTTGTTTCGCGTGAGGCCAAAAGGGATGGGAAAACCCAAGGTGAGGGACATTTGGGGAATGTCAGTCATGTGATTTGGCAAACATCTGCGTGGAATATTAGGTCAGTTTCTTACAGCCATGGTTTGTGCGAACGTTTGTAACACTCACACTTTGCCATTGCTTGTGATTGGCAAATCTAAGAAACCTCACTGCTTCAAAAATATTTCATACCTTCCTACTCTTTACAAGGCGCAAAAGAGTCCGTGGATGAGCTCTGCCCTTTTTTCTGAATGGTACTAAAAACTTTATTCCCAAAGTCAAGAAACTTCGTGAACGTGAAGGGAGAACAGACAAAGTTTTACTGATTCTCGATAATGTTCCCTGTCTCCCAGCGAAAAAACGAAGGTGTACAATGGTACATCGAAAAATAAGTGATTATTTTCCACAATAAAGGTAAAATTGCGACATTTTGCATCTATTTTGCTTTTTCTTCAAGCATGTTTCCCGCATGTGATGGATTTTCAATATTCGTATAGTGTCCGGTTTCATATACTGCAAGGATCACATTCAGTTTTCGATTATCCAAACAATCGCGTATTTGAACGGCGTCTGGTCCCAATTGATTCGGATAAACGACGTTCTACTGTAATCTGTGTTCATAGAAAATATTTTGTAACAAAAGTGGTCAAGCGGGGAATTCATTCACCCCAAGTACTATATTATACTATAGTACTATATGATACCAAATACTATATATACTCTATTCACCCCAAGTACTATATTTTCCCCCTTCATGGAACTAAATTGTATTTTGTGACAAATATAATTTAGTTCCCATGAAGACTGTCACATAGGAGGATACTGACAAGGCCATTGGTAACATATATACAATTTTCCTAGAATTAAAGATTTTGTGAGCCTGGGGTGACTCTGTGCTCCACCTGACCACTCCCGGGTTTTAATATAATTAACTCTCGTTCTCTCTTAAATTCGTGCCCAGAGATATCGAGTCATGGGTTCGAGTCTTAATCCCACTGAAGATCCGTTGCGTATTGGAGCTGACACACGTTAAATCTGTCTTGACTCAATGATGTTACGTTGGCGTGGTATGGAAGATAGGAGAAAAAGCTGTCGTCCTCGTCACTTACCAAGCTTCAAAACTATGAGGCCAGTTGTCATTAGCCCTTGTGTTGCTTTGGAGTTCGACTTTAATAAACACATACTCAACGCCATTTCTGGATGCTGTCAGGAGAAGATGTTATGAGATTTCATTATATATATATACTTTCTAAAGTGAAATATTGTCAGCTACATCGCGCATCATTTGTAGATTTAACTTTGAATATATGGAAACATGTAGGCTAATTTTTAACTTGCAGAATTATTTAATAGTAACTTAAATAATCTTACATTTTTTGTTAAGTTATTTAATCTAATTATTTTAAAATTGAGGCATATTGTTATTTTACCATTCAAATTGAAAGACTCAAGTAATTGTAAATGTTTTTAAATGTAAATGCTTTAGCTCATAGTACGTCTTGTGAATTTAGCACCTCTATCGGAAGTCTAAGGTAAGGTTTAAAACATATAATAATCTCGAAAGATCCTATCTTGTGAATCCCATCTGAAATTTCAATCTCACTACGTAAAGGCAAATCATTGTGATACCATATACATAAATATCCTGAAATAAAACTATTATCTTATTAAATGTTTTCAATGACTGAGACAACAACTGTATATACAGGGTGGTCCCAAATTGTTGGTACAAACTTTAAGGGTAGATACAGGACTCTGTAACAATCATTTATTGTATAGGAATGTATGGGCGCGCAAGTGATGCGGTGAGGCGCAAACAGAGGAAATTAAAAAAAAAGATAAATGGAGTTATATCGGTTGGTTACGTTGCCGGTAGGGGACAGGAGATGTCTAGCCGCCGTTCAACATGATGCATCTCAGTAGGGGAAAGCGCTATTCGCAATTGTTCTGACTCTACGATGGGAGACTTTGCGTATGCCGAAAACGCAGACATGCATTACATGTACAGCCGTGCAAGTGGTAACGGCAGAGCTTCGTTACGAATGTATCACGCTCCGTTTCCTATCAATGAATGCCGGATCATACAATTTTTCAGCGGTTACATCGTCAACTTCGTGAAACAAGCTCGTTCCACGTCACCAGACATGATACTGGTCGACGAAGAGCTGTACGCAGTCCAAGCCTGGAAGAAGGCATTTTGATTGTTGTGGTTGATAGACCAGAGTCAAGTACAAGATCTATTGCTCATCACGTAAGTGTGAATCATCAGACCGCTTGTAGAGTGTTGAACGAAAATCGCTTACACCTCTTCCATTTTCAGCGAGTACAAGCTTTGAATCCGGCAGGCTACGTTCTCCGACTGTCAGTGGTTGGTACAGCAATGTGAGCTGCAGCTGGACTTCATAGCTCATGTTCTGAAGAGTTATGAACAGTTATTGTAAGAATTACACTTGTCAACGACGCTTTCAATAAACATTTGTCTTTCCCTTCGTTTCTTATTTTTTGTATTTGTGCCAGCGTCACTTGCTCCCATATATTCCTATACAATAAATGGTTGTTACAATGTCCTGTACCTGCCCTTAAAGTTTGTACTATGAATTTGGGACCATCCTGATGAATAGGAATGTGATTGAAATTTCCTTATGAAGATGAATTTCGTATTTCAGAGGCTCTTAAAATCAGATAAATTTAATAATATTTGAAAAAATTATTTTTCTATACGAAAAAGTACTTTTTTTTCGTATTGTAAGTCACTGATGTTCAAGCTAAATTGAATGCACATACTTTATGTGATGGAAATACAACTATAATTTCACAGGCATATTCTTTCCTTCTTTTTTTTTGAAAGAATGCCATGCATTTATGTTTTTTTTCCTATTACACTTCGTAAAAAGCATAACGAAGCGTCTATGGTTAAAAATTCTAAGTTCTATGACCTTCAAGATTCTTCGGTATATTATTAAATAGAAATTTCCTTCAAATTATTTTATTTAAAATTCAACAAATGTTCTTACAGCTTTTCTATTGTTTAATCATTTTTTATTATGTTTTTTGAACTTTACATTGAAGCTTATAATCACTCTTTTGTTTATTTTGTAAGTAAACATTGCATTTAAAATAGTTGTTTTCGAATAAAAAAAAATATGAAAAATAATGGTCTTTTGAGATTGTGTTTACAAATTTAACATGATGAATTTTTGAAAATAATTTACCGCGTTTTTTCTTATACTGCTTATTTAAATTTTGAATGTTACATATACAGTATTTCAAGGAAAAAATGAATTGAAAAGAAGATGAAATTGTGTGAATATATCTTGAAATTCTCACGGTAAAGGTACTCACTATTATGGTTAACATTTTTCTTTGTCGACTTGTCTTTTTCATTTTCTAGAATTATAATTTTCCTACTCGGATTTCTTTTTAAAGGATGCTGGAATGTTATTAAAGTTGATAGTTATTTTCTCATTCGCCATAAATTTAGAAAATTTTAGCCGCTAGATTTTTTAATTCAAAGAGGGTTTCTGACTTTATAAGAAATTGAAAAGATAAATGAAATCTAATTTAGTTATATATTTAAATACTCTTTAAATTACTTTTGAATGTAATTTTAGGTTTTTAAAGTCGAATTTAAATTGTGAAATTTGTATTTATCCTTTGATAATGTATTTTTTTGTTAATAAAAATGAAATGTTTTTCCCTTTCATTAAAATCTTCTGAATTTTTTTCTCGTTAAATAAGTAATCTTACGATACAATATAGATTAATTTTCTTAAAGCAGATATCTTCTATTATTTCATTAATTTAAATTTAATACAATTGTATGGTGTATTAACTTCTCGTTTGAATTGATTGCTCAGCAAGTTTGTAAGAATTGAAAATTTAAATAAAGTTTTCGAAGGAACATTAAACAATAAGCATACCTAATTAAAAAGTTTCTTTTCTTATTTTTAAAAAAAAAAACTTTTATTTAATTTTAACCGAATAATATCATACAAGATAGGATGTAAATTTCTAACATGAAAAAGGCCTTTTTACCCTTAGGTTAGATAATAGATTTATATTTGCAGATAAGTCACACCCTAAACTCTTTCTAAAACCACACGAGTAATTTGTGATATTTTTTAGTTTAAACACATTTATTACACTGATTAACACAGAAGATTGTTCACTTAAAGTTGCAGACATATACTTTATTTTCAGATTAAATTTAAAATTTCTTTTTTATTTTTATTTTCTGGGGCAGTTAATAAATGAAAATATTGTTAATTATGTATTTAAAACTATTCATAGAAATTTAAGATAAAAATTATTTAACGGGATAAGAGTTATTCTAGGATTAACAGTTCTATGTACCAATGCGAATGTACTCATTTTCAATACCTCTACTTGAGTTTAAATAAATAACTGTGATTTTTCAAAAGAAATAATACATTCAATATATATTTTTATCTGAATAAGAATAATTATAAGAAAAGGATTAAAAAAGGACATTAAACCCGATATTCAATACCCAATTTTTAATTACAGAAATCTGTATTCCAGTAGTAATTAGAAAAAAATGAAAACTATTTTATAAGTTTAACTAGATACCTTTTTATATAATTGTCTAATTGAATATATCACAACTAAAAAAATAAAACTCAAATAAAATTTACCGTTCAATATTTACGTCATGTTGTAATATCTACGTGATCAGGATCCAAAAACAGGAAAAGATTAGTTTTGAAATAATTTAATTTAATCTAATTTTAATGGAAATGAGATTGACGAAATGATCTCTCATTCTCTATCTCATTCTTGCCATCTTAATTCAGTTGTATTTTCCATTTCAAAACAAATGGTATAATTATAATGAAATATTATGTATGATTTCAAATATAAAAATATCATAAATATAACAAGTAATCTTTGATGAAAATGCGAAAAGTAAGTCTATTTTGCAATGGAAAAATTAGAACAATTTATATTTAAATATTTCTGAATATGTATCAAAGGAAGTCGAACTCTGTTACATATCTTTCATACATTTTTATTGCTCACATGACCTTTTACTTGATTTAATAAATAATTAATCAAATGATATAGTAACAATTGTCAAGACAAAAGTAAAGAAAAAAGAAGTATCATTTTTATTTCATAAACGTCTCATTAATAAAGATATGATGAATTAATAAATACAATTTTGTAGAATGTATATTTTATATTTTTTGTTACTTTTTAGTCCTGTATGTTTTATTTATTATATCAAACTATTAGTGTTGTTATGCTGCATTGCTTAATTTTTGTTACTTATTACGGCTATTAATGTTAAAAACTTACCTAAATGAAAAAAATTTTAAGAAATAATACGATTTCTATATGCAATGTTAATAAGTATGAACAACCTTCAGTAGCTGCGGAAAATATCGAAAAAAAGATTTATTGCGAATAGAGTAGAGTCCCGAAAACACGGCCTAGTGTAACCAAAGGGTGTAAGAGTTTGTGAACATGCAGGGTTATCGGCAATGGGATTGAAATTGAATGAATACGGATGTTTCCTCAGAAAGTATTGTACTGCACTTATTATCAGAGTCGGTATATCCATTGGGCGCTTGGGGCGGGCGCCCAGAGGCCCGAATAAGCTGGACTTAAACCAGATTTTTTGGTTATAAATTTCGATCCTCCAGTGGCAAGGGGGCCTGTAGATCTTCTGCACCCCGGGCCCGAAATGAGCTTAAATCGGCACTTCTTGTTATATATTATTTGCTTGAGAATTCAACACAAAATAAACTGCCTAAATACCTTTAAACCAGAGGTGGCCAGCCCGCAGCACGCGTGCCACAATGTGGCACGGTGGATTTGTGACAGTGGCACGCGAAGACTTACTGAAAAATTTAAAATGTTTTAAAAAGATAATTACAAATAACCCTTTTTTCAATTTTATTACAGACAAAATTACAGACAGATTAATTACTGACAAAAAACCCCTCACACACACACAAAATTTGGATCAAAATATGCTTGTGAATGAATATTTACTACAATGAACATAACAAAATAAATATCACTCAAAACTAGTTGATATGCACCTATAATAACCTAATTTTGTTAGCATCTGCAAGAGCTAATCCTACAGTGGTGGCAAAAAGTCCTGAACACACTCATTTTTTAGCGTAATTTTTGTGTTTGACTTCATTTTTCGTTGTGAAATTAACGCACTATCTTAAATATTGTTATTGATTTTAATGTATTTTTTATGCTGATTTCAAATCTACTACTAGTTTCTTAATGACTAAAATATTTTTTGTAGTAAAGCTGCCTGAACACAATAATGTGAAATATGTGCAGAATAAAACAATATAGAATAACATAATATGCAAATAAAAATAACACGAAAATTTACAAATACTGTATATGTAATAAGCATTTGGAAAATTACATTGTTGTCACACGTTAGAAAATCAATATTCTATGGGCCAGCCGTTTGCTTTAATTACGGCTCTACATCTTTTTGGCATGGAATGCACCAATTTCAAAAGAAGATCTTTCGTGACAATATGGTTGAAAGAAAATATAAAGCTTCAATTAATTCACGTTTGTTTGAAGGTTTTTTCTTTGAAATTTCATAACCAATTTTAAACCATAAGTTCTCTATCGGATTAAGGTCGGGAGACTGTCCTGGCCAGTTCATTCTATTCACAGTATGGTCTTTCAACCATTTCTGGACAACCTTTGCACGATAACAAGGGGCGTTATCGTCCTGAAAAATCCATGACTGATTCCCAAAAAGATCTCTCGCAGTGGGTAGCAATTTATTTTGTAGTATTTCAATGTAATCCATGGCTTTCACTGTTCCGCTAACGATATGAATTCTTTCAACACCATGAGAAGACATGCAACCCCATACCATCACTTTTGTCGGGTACTTTACTGTGGGCTTCAGACACTGAGGGCTGAATTCCTCATGAGTGCGTCGTCTTACATAAGCATTACTTTGGTTGCCAGAAATACAAAATTGACTCCTCGCCACTAAATATTACCTTTTCCCAGCCTTTAATAGTCCATAATGAATGTTTCCTTGCCCACGTCAATCGCCTCTTGCGTTGAAATTCAGTCAGTAATGGTTTTGGGCGCGCTTTACAGCCTCGTAACCCAATTTCCAGCAGTCTTCTTCTAAAAGTTCTTGGGCACACACTCACATTTGATGTCAAAGTCCATTGTTTCAAAATTTGCGAGGAATTAAGCTTTCTGTTTTAAAGTGAAATTCTGTGCAATAACCTGTCTTCACGTAGAGATGTTTTTCTTGGTCGTCCTGATCGCCCCCTGTCCGCAATAAAATTTTTTTCAGAAAATCTGTTCAAAGTTCTCACAACAGTAGAAAGGCCACATGGTACTTTAGCAGCAATTTGGCGCATTTATTCTCAGGCAGATGTGAAAATTTAGCCATAATTCCAATATTTTCCACAAACGCACTTCAAATTGCTTTCAATATACTATTTTCCACAAGCACACACAACTGCATTCAATACAATAAACCACGTTTCACCTTTTTCTTTCAACCCTTTATCGCTACTGCTCTCTTATTGGTTGAAATAACGGAGCATTTCATTGGTGGAAAACACACTCAATCATTCTTACAGTGGCCTTGTGCCTTCTTGTCAAGGTTTTTTCAACATATCAATGAAACTATTTACTTTAGATGAAATCTACAAACAGATTTGAAATCAGCATGAAAAAATACATTGAAATCAATAACAATATTTAAGATAGTGCGATAATTTCACAACTAAAAAGGAAGTCAAACACAAAAATTACGCTAAAAAATGAGTGTGTTCAGGACTTTTTGCCACCACTGTATTATAACTTGGTAATTATTATTATTATTATTTTACCAAGTATAATACTAAAATACTTTATGAAGGCACACAACTACCTAAAATGAAAATAAAGAAGTCGACTTTGCAAAAACTGGCTACTTTTCTTTAAAGAATTGCATATTGTCCTCCGTACTGCACTCTGCGTTCTTTTGCTTCATCACGAAGACGAAGAAGGAACACGAAGTCATTACCGACCCACCTAGTTATTTAATATATTGAAGGGTGGTTTCGACACCCTTGAGTCCAGGGGTGGGTAGACTTTTCCAGGGTACGAGCTACTTCTAATTTTTTCAAAGTGTTGCGTTCCACCGAGTATCAGTGGCACACACAAAGGGTTCCACGGATCCGGACCATAGCTCTTGATTTTTTTCCGATCGATTATAATCCCATGCATATAGTACGTAAAATGTAATTAAGTATTTGTTATTAATATTTTTTATTAATTAATGCGAATTATTTATTTAATAATTTAATTCTTACTCTGCTTTGTTCTCGGCAATCTACAAAAGGAAAAAAAAATATGTTTTGCTGCGTATTGTTGTAGGATATGAGAATGGTAGACATTCGAACCTGGACCACCGCATCGCGCCCCCTTTGAAAAATTCACGAGTGAGCCCACGGCCCATCGTCGTAGGTGTGGTGAGGTAAGGAAAAGGTCAACAATATTTATTATAGTTTAATAATAAATACGGAATATGTGTACTTACCTACGTAAATAATAAAAAAAAAAACCTCACTTTTTTGAAACCGCGTTTAAAGCAAAAAGCAAAATACAAACATAACAATAATAGCTACAAATGTAGTAATAATATCTAGTGATGCATTTATTTTCAAAATATTCAAGATACATTGAAAAATAAAACATTTTATCTAAAGTTAGTTCTCGAAATTATAATCAGTAGAAGACAAAGTCTGCGTACTGTCAGTCAATCATGAATATTTCCGTATATAATTACCAACTGCTAATCTTCAGGCGGTCACCCGGTCGATCGCGATCCACGTAATGCCTACCTGGTTTTAGTCCCTCACTATGTGATATTTTAGGAGTTTGCACGATACTTTCACCGTTAACGTCTTCATTTTCCGGCAGTTTTTTATCAACTGTGACAGCAGCAATAATCTTTGCATTAAACATAATGTCTTGCTCGGTAGTGTGCTGGATCTTCGACCTATAAGGCTGTGATCGAGTCATCCAGACTGCCGGGTTATCGAGTGCCGTGTTTTCGAGACTCTATTGCACAAAAATTTGTGGTATCGTAAATTTATAAGGTACAGATAAATAAAAAAAACCGCTAGAAATTCTTAAAATGCTCTTTTAAGATATCCGACTACCCTAAAATTGTGAATTTTGCCAAAAATTGACGAGTTTTTTTATGATTTTATTTTATAGACCATATTATTAGCTATATAAAAATACTAAGTTTATTATTTTCTGTTCACTAGAACAAAAACTACAAGTGTTTTAGTAAAAGCAGATGCCATTACTTCAGGCACGATGTCATACTTTAAAACGCGTTTTACTCGAAATGTATTTTTTTGAAAATGCTCAAACGGGGGCAGAGATTGCTAAAAAAGTTTTGAAAATGATTAACTGAAATTTTTTGTGTATGTTCTTTATAATAGTAGAAGTGTTTTAATCTTCAGATTTATCAATCACTGTTTTGTTACGAAATTTACAGTCCCTTATGCTAATATAATTACTGTTTTTTAAGCAATTTTATGTAATAACTAAGATAATGTGCTTTAGTTTTTGTAAAAATTAAAATATCTCTTATCATGAAGGTTATTTGAAAAATGAATAGCATGGAAACACATCAGAATTGAAAAATTGAAAACTTGTTCATAAACTTTTGGTACAAAATGGGGAGCGTTTATGTTATTTTTTGTAAATTTTTACCAATTTTCTCCCTTAAGTAATATTAATTTCTTTTCATCTTCTTGATGTTAGCATATTTTTCTTAAAATGTACTAAACAGATATAAAAACAACAACAACAACAAAAATCCCCATATCTCCATTTTTTTAAAAGAAAAAGTTGTCGCAAGTAGTCGGATACCTTAAACTGCAAATAAGAAATACTATTTTCTATATTTTTAGAAGTGTTAAACATTATATCTTACAGTTATTCAACATAATGTATTTATTTAATACCATCTCAAAAATAGTGATAAAACGTTAGAAAAAATTTATTTATACGTTAAGTGATGAGTTGGTATAAAAAATAAATAAATAAAACAAACCTAGAAGACATAATCTAAAAATATAACTAGCACTAAAAAATACAATTTATGAGTCTAGGTTTCATTTATCATTTTAAAGCATTAAGTTTCTGACCATCTTGCAAGTTTGCTATCATCTATTTACCGTTCAACTTCTAAAAATAATTTATCTTAGCAATAAAATATTATTTATTAGATAAGTCTTATTTTTAGAAAAATGATGTTTATTGTTAAATTAGTTATACAAAAAACTATTTCTCATTTACTTTTCATTACTTGTTCACGCCGCTTTTTCCCCGGAATACGCCCGGAAGTTTCCGTGAACACATTGTAGCTTTTAGGTAGTTAATGATGAAAGATTATCTTTCGGTGTCTGACGGATAATTTTTAATTATATATTTCCGACAACATTTATACTACTTTTTTTAACTGACGATTCATTTTTTTCTCTGGTATACTTTTCGAACTTTCATTTGATAATGAATTATGTGGTTGTAGTTGTATATTTATTTTCTGGATTAAAATCTTTCAATATCTAATTAGAGTTTTTTAGATGATTTCATGACTTATGTCTGTGTGCCAAGAGCTTTTAATATAACACGTGTTTTTAACTTCATGATGATACAATTCATTTTGTTGCCTTGATTTTTTTCGTTTTCATTTCAAAATATATTTTAACTTTCGAAGTATATTTCGTGTTTTCGAAGAACTTAGTAAACTTTTACATCGTAATCGATTTTTTAAAAATATATTCTATGAAACTTGCATCCATTTATAAATTACGTAATATAAAATATTACCGTAAAATTCGGCGTATAACACGCACTTTGAACACAAAAAAATGAGATCAAAATTTACTGGGGCGCGTTAAACGCCGGGTATAATAGTGAGAGTTTTAAAAATTTTTAAAAAATGACATAGGAAAAAATTATACTTCTTCATAAATCGAAATGCTGCTTTTTTTATTTAAAGAAATTGCATTTCTTGTGAACTTAAAGGGTTGTAGTTCTAGAAGTATACTATTCTTTTATAAAGCTTGAAATAATACCTCGAATAAATACCTTCAGAACATAACAGCATTGCATACATACATTTCAGGTTTCTTCATAAAAAAGGGGGTGCGCGTAAAACGCCGTAATACCTAAAAATTAAAAATTGCAGCTTGAAAGTATAGGTGCACATTATACAGCGGAGCGCTTTGTACGCCGTATTTTACGGTATATTGAATGCTTCACCTTTATAAGAACTAAAATATTTGGCAACAAGTTTTTAACGATAACTTTTTATTTCATGTATTGAGAATAATAATAAAGTTATATGAATTGAAAGCAATTTCTCGTAATGTATTGTAAAATCTGTAATTTTCGAGTACATATTGTAATGGGTCTATCTGAGTATCTCCTAATAATCCTCTTGGGGAAAACCTTTCTTTAAATATTATTTAAATGAAAACTTTCCCCAGAAGAAGAAGAACGCGGATTATGTAAATTATGTCGTGTATTTAAGCATTAACTTTCGGGTTCGTTGTGTGAGAGAGAGAGAGGTTAGAAGCAGAGCAGTGAGGATTAACGTAATAGAAAAGCTAGACGAAAGTGTTCAGTGGATTATCTGCTTAATATTTAAGATTGACGATTTGTCAATTAGGTAATGAAATCAGATTAGAGTTGGCTTAAAGTAGATCAACTTCAGCGTATCTTCAATTATTGGAATGTGTACAGCTAAGACATTCCTAAAGTAAGTTATTAAATATATAATTGTACATTAATTATATCGTCTTCCGCGCTCTTGCTCCCATAATTAGTTTAAAGTGCATTTCCTAAACTTGGGCTGTTCAAGTTTGTTAGGTTGTTGAAACTTGTAAATAAATTGTGTTTGTTTTGACTATGGCTAATCTTCCGTCTAACTCTCGTACACTGAGGGATGGGACAGACCAACCATCACAATATCGTCTATTATATATTAGCAGTAAAAGAATTTCTTACACCAAAAAAGAATTGTGCCGAATAAATGAAATTTGGGAAGCATGTTTGCACATCTGAAAGATAATGCTGCACATACGAATGGTCGGAGTAGTGCCACTATAAACATGCAAATAGTTTTTGCTGTTACTAATAGCAATGTAAATCTCGTGAGTATTATTCTCTTTTCGTATTGGGCGTTGTGAGCTAAATTTGAATCAAAGATGCCTTCCGGGAGTCGAAAAAGGCAATACTGAGTTTGTGAACGATGCTGTGTAATAGAGCCACAAGAAGACGGATTTTCACAGCGCGAAATTGCAAAAATATATCCCGGGATGCATCAATAGTACATGATTGGTAGCAGCAGTGGTCACGTAAAAGTTCTAATTCAAAAAGACCGGGATCTGACAGCCCGCATGTTGTTATTGAGAGGATGACTGTGGAACATTGCACTACGTTTGCAGCAAAATTCGAACTTTTATTGACACCAGAATGGCATAGAAAAGTGTAACATATTCATTATTTAAGGAACTGCTTCAAACTAAACGCTCTTTAACTTCAAATCAATGCCAACTGCAACTACAGCAGGGACGTCTTAAGACATGGTCCAACTGTGCCCGGGCCCAGGGCCTCACCCTCGGTTGTGGCCTCGTTTTGTTCTCGACTACGTCTTAATCAGATCATGATCCGGATAATTTTAAGGGTCAAATATTATTCTTGTACATATCCTCCTAAAAGCAGGGAATTTCAAACTGCATGTCAACTGGCAAAAGTAGCAAGATTGTATTTATATGTGATGACCGTTGCCCTGTATAGGCCTAGGCCTAATACCATAAACAATCTTTCAACTCATTTCATCGAAATGCGTCTATCAGTCGAGCCGGTTTGTGCCTAGGTTTTTGCGATTGTGAGGCGTGCACATTTATTTGTTTTAAATTATCGTTTGAATAAGTATTTGACAATGCATGCTACTGCCTACTTTTAAAGATCTCAGTTAGGGCCTGCTTTTGAATAGGGGCCCAGGGCCTCAAAGAGTCTAAAAGCATCCCTGAACTACAGTGATGTTAAGATGGAGCTCATCGTGACAAATGGTGTGGAGATCTGTTGTGTTCTTAAACGAGAGCAGTTTCTGCTTTGCTGCTAGTAATGACGGCAAGTTGATTAGAAAGGGTCTAGACGAGGCTTATGAAGCAAGTTGTCTACAGCGTAGATACATTCGATCTACACCAAAAATTATGCCTTTGAGAGCAAGAGCATCTTGCCGTTATCATCAAGCATCTTGACAGCCGGAAAAAAACTGGTTATGCATCCACTCTTGATCAGAAGGTAGAAGGTATTTTCAAAAGGATAGCATACAGCCTTCTCTACGAGATTACCAAATCTTTCTCCCATCTAGTATGTATGAAGCATTGTTGCCCACACATGCTGGATGTATGGAAATCTAATGTCATCAACAGCAGCACAAACCATTGTTTATTTGCCAAAGAAGTGCAACAGGGACAAGTGCATATGTTACCTACACGACAAAATCCACGCACGTTTGCTCGTTTATTCGAAATCAGTGTACTACAGCGATTATTAATGTATCTCCATTTCTTATTTTAAATGGATCTTCTCTACATATTTTACAACCGTAAAACTTCAGTCAAATAAATATACTATGGACATTTGCTTTGATTAAATTTCCTTCCTCTAAACTACTTTTTATATTGTATTAGGATTTTATTTTCTGTGCTGGTTTTGTGTTAAGTGGCACGTTATGAAATTTTATCTAAGTATTACGCCTTATCCAAAATTTTCATAATTTTATACATCAAGTGTTATATTTTTATTGAAGATCAAATATTTGGGGGAAGTCTAATTATTTTTCTTCTACTCATCTCTTTTTTTATTTTTAAAGCTATCGTTTTTATATCAGGCGCATAATACGTACCCGTAAATTTCGATCTTTTTTTGGCGTTAAAAGTACGCGTTATACGTTGGATTTTACGGTAATTAGTTCTATTAGGAGTTAAACTAATTTTTTTACCAAAAATGTCAACATGTTCGTTTGTTTTGCTTTGAGATATTAAAATAAGAGCCAGAAATAATAAACAAAATGAATTGGTAATAAATATAGATTTAGAGCCCTTTTTTTGTTAGATTTTTAATTATTATTTTTTCTTAATCACTATTCTAACAAATAAAATTTATCTGTTTTCTTTATAATTATTTCCACAAGTTTCATAATGTACTTATTTCGAGAAATGATGCCTAACTTAATATAAGTATTTAAGTAAATCTGAAAATGATGCAAGTATTCCTTATTACCAAAAATAAATACTTTTTAATATTTTTTTTTGAACTTTTATGTCATTTATTGTTTTTTAAGGCAAATTGATTCCTTTGAGGCTAAAGATAAGGCCACCAATTTATGAGGAACATATGCTTTAGAAAATGGCGCTTTTTCCAACTTTGTTATAAAATACTTATGAGAGCTATTTTGATGCAATTTATTTTGAGAAATTATATTCTCTCGCCACAATGTGAGTAAAAATCTTATTTTTCGTTTTTTAAAATAACTTTCTGGGAGCCTCCTTCCAAGCTATTTATTTTCGGCGCATCTGCTCTGTACCTCTCAAATGTTTACGCTATTCTCCGTCGTCTCTAGCTCCTATAACGATTCCAATATTTTGACTCAAAACCTTCTCCATTAATTTAAAGAATACAAAATCATTTTGGCTACTTTATAAGCGGTGATCAGAAGATATTTTTAAAAAGGTACTTTTTTCCCAGTAGAATTATTTCATAAAAAATTATTTATATTTATACATTTATTTATATTATATTTATACATTATTTATTAAGAACCAAAAATGATATTCCAGCTTAAAAAAATGAATTCTCCATCATAACCTTTGTATTCAAAGATTCAAAAATGGGATACTGTATTTATTCAAATATAAGTCACCGTCGATTCCAAGCCACATTCCAAATTCTGAACATGTTTTAAGAAAAAATAAAAAATAGGGTAAAAATGTTCATCACTATCCAATATTTACGAAATTAAAAAAATTTAAAATATGAACTGATAAGATGTGAATATTTAATTTACTTTAGCAGTATCAAAGACTTTTTAAATGCATAAAGGAATTTATAATTGCTCTAATAGTCAGTATCATATTTCATTTTCTCCATCTAACGCATTTTTTCGCCTTCGATTCTAAGCCGCACCCGATTTTCAGTACTATTAATACAGCAAAAAAAAGTACGGATTAGATTCGAGTAAATACCTTTGGGATTTATTGACAGGAGTATTAAGCTAATTATTTTTATTGCACAAACATGTATATATATCTAGAAAATAGCAAGAGAGAACAAGGAAAAAGTAGAATAGACTCAGTAATACAAACTTTTAAGCTTAGGGCTAAGATTGCACAGTTTTAAGGCTGTCTTCGCCAAATGTGCGAGACCCTGAACTAAACGTGGAAAATATGCAGCATTGTTTAATTCATACATCTATTTATAACAAAATATTTTTTTTCAATTCAAAATATTCCGTAGGTAATTAATTTTTTATTTTAGCATGTAAAAGAATACTTAATTTAGCATTAATGAATAAAATTAGGGGGAAAAGTATGCAGAAACGATACATCAACTTAGATAAGAATGAGTAGTATGATAAAAAATCTATAAAAATATTGAATCCAGAATATAATATTAACGTTGACGCAATTTAATCAGGGAAAAAATATATATATATATTCCGGTTCTAATCTTTAACATTAAGTGAAGTCAGCTTTAAGGCTCAAAACTTTCATTCATCTACCCTTTCATTTATTTTAAATTTTGAGTTGAAAAAGGTTTAGAAAGAAAAATACAGTTTAAAAATTTTTAATACAAAAATTAATTTGTAAAACTAAAATTCCCCATAATTTTAAAGAATAATCTATTTACTTCGATGTACAATGAGGACAAAATAATACGAACACCTGTGAAAAAAGTATGATTAACTTCATACCTGCAGTACAGCCCCGCCACCTGCAACAGGCCACCTAGTGAGCGTGAAAAGGAAGGTATCAGTCTCTCAAGAGCAGTCATCTGCGTTGCGTGCGTCTATCGAACTGGCTGTTATAAGTTGAAATGTCAGACCTATCAGAGTTCCAAAAAGGAATGACTGTTGGAGCGCGTTTAAGTGGAGCATCGGTTACGGAAGCAGTAAACCTTTTGGGGGTTTGCAAGTAGTACGACATCAGCCGTTATGAAAGCGTACATGAAAGAGGGTAAGACGATGTCTTCAAAGCACAACAGTGGCCTAAAGTCAAAGCTTGCTAATAGGGATAGACGGGTCTTGAAGCGCAAAGGGGCCCGAAAGCACGAGCAATCATTATGCGAGATAACATTCGAAATGAACAGTCATCTCCAGGGCCTCGTTTCAACAAAAATTGTCAAAAAGGAACTTCATGTTGTGAAGATTTATGGCAGAGTTGCAATTCGTAAGCCCTTGATGACAGTAACTAATGTTTTCAAGCGACGCCAATCACAAAGGTTGGTCCCCACAGCAGTGGCAACAGGTAATATAATCAGATGAATCGTCATTCACCCTATTTCAGACGACCGGACGCGTTTATATCTGGAAGACGCCAAGAGAAGCGTCTAATCCTGAATGCCTCTTGCGGACTGTGAAGCATGCGGTTTGTTCCATTATGGTATGGGCTGCGATATCTTAGCGTGGTCTTGAACCACTTGTTATTCTGCATGGGAAAATCAAATTTCAATCACTATCTAAGCATTCTAGGGGATCATGTGTCCACCCTTTTGTCCAAACTGTATTCCCTGAAGAGCGACCGCTTTTTCAAGACGACAACTCCCCTATCCAAACTACCAGGTGTGTTCAAGCGTGTTTAGAAATACATGATGATGAAGTTGAACATCTTGCCTGGTCCCCTCAGTCTCCAGACTTGAATATTATTGAACTTTTATGGGAGTATTTGGAGTCTAAACTTCGTTCCCGATTTCCACCTCAATCCAGCCTTTCGGAATTAGAGACCGTTCTGCAGGAGAAATGGCTTAACATTCCTTTAAATATTGCCCATGACCTTTATGTATCTATCCCACGTCTCATTAAATCTGCACTTCAGTCAAAGGGTGGTCCAGCTCCCTATTAATACAGATTTTCCATTATTTCACAGGTGTTCGTATTATTTTGTCCTCCATCTGTATGTAATAAATTTATGTGTACTAAAGCAATTTTATAATCACCAGCAACTAAAAGCAACAAGAAATAGTATATATGTATTCAAAACAATAGAGCAAACAGAAAATATCTTTTCATAAATGCATTCCTTCTGCAATGAAATCAACAACATGTTGTACGTAAAAAATAAGAAATAAATAAATAAAAATGTATTTTTAATATACATAAATTTATGAGTTGGAGAGACGTATGTAGTTTTCAGTTTTCTATACACCATAGCACTGGATTTTATATGACAAGGAAAAACAAAATACAGTAGAACGTCGTTTATCCGAACGTTTATTATCCGAAGCGTCAAATATCCGAACTTAAGTCCGGATACGTTTTCGAACAGTGCAATCAATTCTCAACAGTTGTTTCGTGTGAGGCTAAAAGTGACGGGAAAACCCAAGGTGAGGGATATTTGGGGAGTTTCAGCTGTATGATTTGGTAAACATCTGCGCGGAATATTATGTCAGTTTGCTTCCAAGTGAGGGGGTGTATACGTGCTCTTTTGTTGATGTAGAAACCTGGATGGCATGCGATGCAGAAGACTGAGGACTTCAAATGGTAAATGATGACGAGATTGTGACTTCCTTGCAAGAAGAATTCGACTCTGTCGACGAAGAAACGGATGAGGACGAGGACAACAACAACGAAAGTAGCCAGGATCCATCAAATGCTGACGCTTTTCTGTGTTAGAGACAGCCATGGAGTGGTATGAACAACAATCAGAGTGCTGTCCTACTCAACTATTGCTGCTGAAGCGAATCAGAGACCTTGTATTGAAAACATGAAGGTGTACAATGTACAGCGAAAAATAAGTGATTATTTCCCACAATCAAGGTAAAATTGCGACATTTTGCACTTATTTTGCTTTTGTTTTCAATCACATTTCCCGCATGTGATGATTTTCAATATTTGTATAGTGTCCAGTATCATATACTGCATGGATCGCATTCGGTTTTCGGTTATCCGAACAATCGCGTATCCGAAAGGTGTCCGTTCCCAATTGATTCGGATAAACGACGTTCTACTGTAGATGAAACTCACGACAATAGGACAATTGAGTGTATTATTGAAATAACTATGCATATTTCGCTCGCACAAAACAAAATTGGGATACAAAAGCATCATTAAATACACACGTACGTTTTTAATATATGAAAATAATATTTGTGATTAAAAAAAGCACATGGCACTTATTTATATGGTGCAAAAATATCATCGGTCGTCATATGACGCGTTTGAAGCAAGCATTTGTAAAAATAGAATCCCGGAGTCTCTACTCAAACTTGAAAATCGCCGTTGTGCTGTGATCGTCTCAGGACTAAGTGTTATTGGTTCAGCTATGATACACAAATTCGAAGTATACGTCAGCTACTTTATGGACACTCTCAGCAGTTGAATTGCCGTAAACAGTGCAACAATTCTGTTCAAGATATGCTCCGGAATGAGTGACCACCAGCCTCCAGTTCAATGGTGGTATTCGAATTGAGTATTTACAATTGTGTAAAAATCGTATGTGAAATAAAGTTCTTTATACATATAAAATTCTTCTCTCCTTGCAAAATTATAGCATCTCTTTTGTTTCCTATCCTCTCCCCCAGAAAAAGCAGCCTTTTGTCGAAATTAGGAACTTTTCCTTTTCTTTCAAATCATAGAAAATCCCGTGCTATAACGAATTGAACCCTACAAACTGTAAATCTCTCCGACCCATACATCTTTCTTCAAAATGTGTTTTATTTCTATAATTGCTTCTTGTGGAATGTTATTTACCACCCGGTATATAACATCCCCTAATAAAAAAATCTAGTAGTGATATAGTACAATGTCAGTCTTTTGATGGATTGAACAAGGTTGATTACCTTATTCTGACGAGAATATACCTATTGTGGTCAAATCATTCATAACTGTCAAAAAGTTTTCATTATAAAACTAAATCACATCAAATGAAAATTATGATTGAATATTGGGTCGCAAACATTGAAAGTTTGAGAAGCACTGCCTTAAATAAATAATACCTCCTAAAAATAGCTTTTCTTTAAAAAAACAATCTTTGAATGATTTAAAAGTGTTATACGTTTCGCAAGTTCTTATTAACTAAAAATAATTATTAAGTCTTGGATTTCAAAATTAGCAGAACAAATTTCTAAAGAACTTCTAGTATTAAATAACACCTGGCCTTCAACAAAATTGTAATCAATTTTTTCGTGATTGAGATACTACAAACGCAAAACTTGAGAGAAAAAAAATATTTTTTTTCTTGGAAACTTCATTCCAGTATAGAAACATTTAAGTACAAGCTCATTTTATTCCGGAAATAAACGAAGGTTGGAGGGGGGAAAAAAGCAAGAAAAGAAACGAATGAGGCAGAAAATTTCATCAGGAACCATTACTAGCGTCAGTAAGAATATTTTTTCTTTCGTTTTCAGAATCGTTTAACGAAAGAAGAGACCGAGCTTTTTCACATCTCATACTTCCAAGAAATCTCAGTGATCTTAAAAGCGAAAGAAATTGTTCAAAGTGATTCAGGGGAGAGGAAAAACTGTTGCGGGAGGAATAAAAAAGATAAAGTTGGAGAAATGAGATACACTTATCTTTTCAAAGAAGTTTGTAGATTTTTTTTTTCTGCGAAAGGAATATTTTTTGAACCAATGAAGGTCAGAATAGTTGTTATAAAAATGATCTTAATTCAAAATTTCAACTTGAATAATGTAATAAAAAATTTAAATTATACTGTAAAATCCGACGTATAACACGCACCTATACTTTCAAGCTGCAATTTTTAATTTTTTTAGGTATATTCGACGTATAACGCGCACCCCCTTTTTTACGAAGAAACCTGAGATGTAAGGCTCGCATGTTTTTAAGTCATTTATTCGAGGTATTATTTCAAGTCTAAAAAAAATAGTATACTTCTGAGCTACAACCCTTTAAGTTCGTAAGGAATGCCATTTTTTTTTTAAAAAAAAAAACAGTATTTCAAGATACACTCTATATATAAAAAAAACGACGCACCAAGAAGGAGTTGCCCGATTGTAATGAAATTTCGTATGCAAATTTCGTATGAAATTTCGCATGGACATTTGTTTCGAACATGCAAATGATTATAATTTGGTGCCCATGAATGAATAGCGGGAGTTACAGCGCATCGGAACAGCTCACAGAAGAGAAGCGAATCTCAATCTGATGGTCAAAATTTCTGTTGCTTTGCGGTTTAGGATAGCTTTCAACGACTGAAAAAATGCCTCGACGCAGGATTCGAGTTCATTGCGAACAATTGTCAGAGTTTGAAAGAGATCGTATCATTGGATTGAAAAAGGCAGGTTGGGCAAATCTGAGAATCGCTCGTTATATGGGTCGAAGCAGTGCGGCTATTGGAAGATGTTGGCAAGAATGGCTGGACAATGGCAGATTTCAGTGTCATGAAGGTAGCGGTCGACTTAGGGTCACAGCAGATCGGGAGGATAGATTGATTGTCAGATTAGCTGTCACAGCACCTGATTCAGCGTTATCAACCATCAGACGGGCGACCAGCACACGAGTGTCCTCCATGATCATTCACAGACGGCTGATAGAGCGAAATTTACGCTCGTACCGACCGTTACGCCACCTGCCATTCACGCTTGCGCACAGTCGAGCCAGATTACAGTGGTATTTGGCTCGATAAGATTGGAATCATGCTGACTGGGGGGCGTATAAAATTTAGCGACGAATCCCGCTTCCAACTATGTCCTGACGATCACCGAAGACGTGTCTGGAGACGCCCAGGGCAGCGTGCTGATCCTGCTTTCACTATTGCACGCCACACAAGCCCTCAACCAGGAGTTATGATCTGGGGCGCCATTTCTTTTAACAGCCGGACCCTTTTGGTTGTCATTAGAGGCACAGCACAGCGCTACGTTGACATTCTGAGAACTCGATTGCTACTGTTCCTTTTTCAGTGCCTTAGTCTTATTTTCCAGCAAGATAATGTCAGACCAAATTTGGCCCGTATTACTATGAACTGTCTTACAGCTTGTCAAACACTTCCTTGGCCATCCAGTTCGCCAGATCTCTCTCCAATAGAGCATGCCAGGGATATGATGGGAAATCAATTGCATGTACCAGGGAATGTTGATGATCTGGCCTGACAACTGGAGCAAAATTGGCAAGAAATACCGCAGGAGACCATCAGGATGCTTTATTACTTTAGGCTACGTCACGTGACAGCTCACATCCAGGCTAGAGGTGGGTCAGCACCTTATTGAGCTCGTTACTTTGTAACTATGTAACTATGAAATAAATCATTAAATTTTTTGGTAATTTTTTTCATTTTCTATTCTGTACATAATCTTTCTACCCACCAATATTTTTTTCTTCTCGGACAACTCGTTCTTGTTGCGTCATTTTCTTTTGTTACAAAGCGTACGTAGAAAACAAATTTTTTCTATGCTAATCTTTTTTTATTTTTAAAGCTATATCGGCGTATAACACGCGCGCGTAAATTTCAATCTTATTTTTTGTGTTAAAAGTGCGTGTCATGCGTCGGATTTTACAGTAAATCGCTCTAGAACAAGCGTGGCCGTGTGCCACATTTGACACGTAGTACAATTCTCAGTGGTTCTCTTCACTACTCTACAAATTTATCAGTTTTTGAGAGGATCGAAGTTCCTAATTTTGAAATAAAGCTTATGGGCTAATATCTTCAGAATTACAAAAAACAGGATTTACAGAATTACGAAACAATTTTAAAGATAACTAACGATAAATCGACAATTATTTTAAATTATTGAATGCCATTAATGGAGAGATCAATTGTTTGAAAATTACATGCCCTCTGCTTTCCGCTTTTGGTTCTACATATCTATGTGGAAAAATCTTTTCTCATATGAAAAATATTTTGTGTCCACCATGAAATTATTTAATAACTGAATGTTCAGAATCGTGTCAAATTGAAAGTTACATAATATACTCCTGATATTGCAATAGGCAATAGGGATATGAGGTGCAGGGACAAGGTTTCGCATTAAAATATTTATTTTTAAAGGACTATATTGTAGAGGAATACACTTGTATTTTATGTTGTTTATTTCTTGTTTTAATGCATATGTTTAAAAAGTACATAATACATGACATTACACAGTTTATTTTTTATTTATATTGAAGGAACAGATATATATTTTATCACGTTTTTATTAACTCACTTTCTTGTCTGTCCGGGTGGAATTTTGTAACTGATTTTAAACTAACTTCCTGATGATCTAGAGACTTGAAATTTGGACCATAGGTCAGAAGTAGATGACAATTTATGGAAATGTAAAAAAAGCTGTTCTAGTCTTGAACCCGGGCCCCCGTAGAGGCGGGCCTCATTTTGACTAAGGGCCCCGTAACTCCGGAACTTACACGAATTTACTCAAACAAAGACCACCTGCTGATAGCACGGGTCAAGTTGCGTCTACGTATACAACTTCGTGGCTCTGTGGTCAAAGAGGGGCCCCCAGGTTACCTTAGTTTTTTATTAACTTGCTTTCTTTTTATGTCTGTACGGGTGGAATTTTGCAATTTATTTTAAACTAATTTCCCGATGAGCTATATGCTTGAAATTCAGTCCATAGCCGAGAAGTGGATAACAATACATGGAAATGTAAAAAAAAAGTTCTACTCTTGAATCCGGGCCCCGGAAAAGGCTTGTATGTCTATCCGGGTGGAATTTTGTGATTGATTTTAAACTTTCCCGATGAACTGGAGACTCGAATGAGGACTACAGCGGAACTAATATTTGAGTCTCCTAACTTTCACACATCATGTGAATACATCGAAAACTTAAATCGAGACTTTTAAACAGCTCGGTTCTACATTCTAAATTATTCAAGTATATTAAAATATCTGCAACTGTTTTTAACAGACTGCAAAAGTATTTTTCTGTAACTTTTTCTTTATTGGACTTCCTTCCCTTGTGTTTCCCCTTATCTTTTGGTGGATTGACTTTCACATTTACTTTCACTTTTAATTAATAAGCCATGCATGATTTACCCTTGTAAAATTATTAACGTCATGCAAGAATTTATTACATATTTTTAACTAAGAACTTAACATTTTACTAATTTAAATGTGTCCTTGTAAATATGTATATAGAAAGGTCTATTCCAGGCATATAGTTATATGTTTTTGTTCTTTGCTATTACCTATCATACTTGTGTGATCAAGATTACTTCTTTTTCTTGTTAAACTTTCTTTAATACTTTACTCCTTCACTTTAATTGCATTGGCAGTGCATTTAGTGTAATTTTTTCCTTCAGTGATCTGTTCGTGATTATTTTTTTTTTAAATTTAAGATATTTTGCTGGTATTTGAATTTATATTAATTTATTGACCATTCCTCGTATATATATATATATATTATCTTCCAAGCTAGATAAACTCGAATATTAACCACTGGGCTATCTAAAATGAATAGATCATGTATAACAAATTAACAATTAGTATAAAAGTTCAAAATTATGATTTTTAATGTGCTTTTTTAAAAAATTAAGAGTTTTATTTTGGAAGAATATTTGGATACTAGATTATTTCACATCAAAGAATTATGTAAAAGAAATAAAAGTTAAAAAAAATATTTTGCAACACAAAAGATGTGGTTCATTTTATTATGGGGTAGATGCTGTAGAAACTGTATTGTAAAAAAAAAGTTAAATTTATCCTTTTATTATAAAAAATTCGTAATTTTATTTTTTAAAAAAAATATTTAAATGAAATTGAAGAATTTCCGAAAACAACATTGCAAATTAAATATACATTTTGAATTTGATAGAGATGTTCTTAGGTCAAGAAAGGCAGCTTATATTTACAATATAATTTTCAAGTTTCTTAAAATTACATGCACATCGTGATAGTGAAAATGCAACACCAAGAAGTAGCCACAAAAAGAAACAAATCGAAGAGTAAACGCAGCTCATCATGTTCATGATCCAGGATATGCAGCTGTCTTGCACTCAATGAGTACCATTCAACGGAAGGAACTGGTAGATTCCGGAACAGTCCCCCGTTATGTTTGTGAAGGAAGCCAGTTAATTTAATTGTTATCGTCGTAAAGGAAAGTTATTATAACACAGCTGCAGAGAAAATTGATCGGTGGAAGAGAATGTGCCACATTACAAGGATCCCAGTGCAATCAGAGGGACATTAGTTCGCCTGAACCGATATGTTTACTAACACGCATTGAAGATCTTGCAGATTAGAGAGCTGTGTCTGAGCTCTCGGTCTTGCATTTAAACTGAGAACTTTTAGTCAGGTGCGACTTTCACAGACACTCCAGCTGGCCTCTTGCCGCTCAGCTAATCGCTCTATAGCATTTCGTCTACATGTTAAGTCCACAACTATGCTATTCCACATCTAAATTTTTTGCCAGATACGGAATTGAGGGTTGCAGCGCAACTTGTATACCTGCAGACACATCTCAATTTCTACAAAAGAAGACTCAACAGTGCACTTCTGTTGAGTTGTTGCATGTGCAGCAATAGCCCTATCAGCAAATGCAGCAATGGCTCCATCAGAAAATGCAGCAATGGCCCCATCAGAAAAAGCAGCAGTGGCCCAATCATTATCCGACGATTGAGTTGCAGGGACTTGTATCCATCGCTCTCTTTAAAAAAGCCTACTATTGACGCAGTAGCATAATGGAGATGATTACCCCCCCCCCTACAAAGTAATGTTTTGGGCCGTAAGCCGGATCTTATAAAGGTCTTACTTAACGTCAGTTAAGATTTGGGCCTTCTTGAACCCTGGCACCCCAGCAATGTGGGGATGCTGATAGTGCTCCCTAACCTTCAAGTCATCGAACGGCACATTTGAAAGAGACTAGTCATTGTTTGTGTGTTGTGTCACTTATGTATTCGGAAGACAGCTGTGGTAAATGTTTGATAGCAAATGGTTATCCATGTCCCAGGTCATAATTCGCATACTCAACCAACCGTGTTCCACGATGCTTTGCTATCTATATCACCGTAATCAGAGGACCTACAACCTTCTGATCATTTTGTGCAGTCTCTCAGTATATTTTTGTTGTATTATGCAGAAATGAATATCTCTTTTTGTTCGATGCTAACTTTTTGTTGGTTTTTCTTTACTCTGTCGCACGCATTCACGCTGTTGTATTTTCTCTGTTACGCATTGTATAATGTAAAGTAAAAAAACAAAAACAAAAAAATGAAATCCAAATTTATATGGAAGCA